>JXSR01S010824.1:123446-155761 GCA_000969725.1 Ophiothrix spiculata
GATTTTATCATTTCATCTGTTACAGCATTTTCCAAGCTTTAAAATGACACCTTACTTGTTGAAATTGATCAAGGCAATCAAATTTTACAACAAAAAATTTGCTAAGAAATTTTTATTATTTTCTTTATTTTTTGCTGCCTATTTTCATCATGTTCACAAAAAGGGTTCTGTCGCAAAGTCCCACTTTTCGGGACAAGTCATCACATATGTACCATGTTACTCATGGAACAAAGTTTTTATTTTGTTGTGGAATTGTTGTAATATGAGCAATCAGAAATTAAAAGCAAGCATCAGCCATAACCAGTGATAATTAAATGGACTTTGCTGATGTGGTTTGAATTTTCTTAGATTTAAGAAGATCAAACCTACAAAACATTTTTCTTTATGTAGATTTGTGGATATGATACCAATAACACCTGTTCAAACATCTTCTGTCTATAAGTTAACAAGATGCTTGTCAAGAATCCTATAGGGGTTTTCTGGTTTACCTACAAGTGTAAATTTACAAAGCTCTGATTGCTCACAATATGTGTATCATATATCTATATATCCCTGATTTAAGGTAAAAGATAAAACTGGATTCCTGTGATTTCTTAGAATATTCTCTGAGGAACAAGCAAGACTTGAAGTAGCCAACACTTTGAGGAACTATAAGCATCACATTCAAATTCTAAATTCATACATTTCATTTAAAGGAATCTTATTAAAATCTTATCATTTCTTCTCTCAAATGATCTGTGAGCAAAATCGTGAAAAGATTGCTCATATTACAACAATTACACAACAAAATAAAAACTTTGTTCCATGAGTAACATGGTAAACATATACTGAAATTTCAAATCAATCTTGAGAGAAAATGATTGCATGTGTTTGTTTCTTCAAGTCTTGCTTGTTCCTCAGAGAATATTCGAAGAAATCACAGGAATCCAGTTTTCTCTTTTAGCCAAAATCAGGGATATATAGATATATGATACACATATTGTAAGCAATCAGAGCTTTGTAAATTTACACTTGTAGGTAAACCAGAAACCCCCATAGGATTCTTGACAAGCATCTTGTTAACTTATAGACAGAAGATGTTTGAACAGGTGTTATTGGTAACATATTCACAAATCTAGGAAGATTTAAAGAAGCCAACACTTAGGGGAACATATTTTAAAATTTTAAATTTATACACTTCATTTAAATCGATCTATTAAAAGCTTTCATTCAATATCATTATCATATCTTCTCTCAAAGGATCTGTGAGCAAAATCTTGGAAAGATTTTGTCTATAACTAGAGGGTAATATAAATTGTGATAAATGAGTAAATAAATAGAGGTGGTCTGTTTGGATAGAGGAATACATTGGGTATCATGTTACTAGTTGAAATCAGTGTTGGTAAAGCAAGGAGGCTAACAATGATATCATTGCCTGTAGTGATGAAAGGGATAAAGCGAGTTGTGTAAAAATGAGGAAAAAGAAGAAATATAACAGTTATATATCTATATAGACCATATTGTACTGTTATAATATAGTATGAGCTTCTTCACCGTTAGTACTCTGGTTAAGTTGGATAGCCTGGTTTCTCCATCATTTCTGAGCCACCTGACAGCCAAGCCTTTGAGATCAGTGTCAACTTGACGAGTAATTAGGTTCTCAGTTTCTCTACAGCTGTATGGCTATGTCAGAAATACCTTTTAGATGAATTTTTGAGGGGACAGTAAAATAATAAGACAGGTGTTTATGGCTCCTAGTGAAATGAATACCCATAGTATCAGCGATACGTTTCTTGGACCTTATCATTAATGTATTATTTATATGAATTTGGTATTAACCCTTACCCTCCTATACTACAAAGTACTACAGGCAGAAATCAGGAATTAGCTCAGGGCCGAATACATCATAGACAGCAAATATGAATGGGCACGGAATTGCTACTGAGGCAGGCTTGCCTTAGCTGGGCATTGGATCCGGATGGTGGGGTTCAAATCCGGGTGGGTGGGGGTTGGGGTCAAAAAAAAATTTGTATGATGTATTCAGACTTAAACAGTTTTTCAACATGCAAGAGTTAGGGTTAATGTAGGTGTATAGGATAGATTATTTCTGTGAATTAAGCATATTTAAATTAGTGTTGGAGTTGGAATATACATGTTAAAAATGATTGTTGAAAGATACCTGTACGGATTAATATATTAAACTTAAACAATGTATTTAATTGACATTTTTTTTCATTTGTTCTTAACAAGCACCCATTAGTATCATTGAGTATAATTGAGAGGTCATTTTGTGCCAGCAAATTTGGGGCATAGAAATGAAGTGCTTAAAACAAATGAATAAATAAAAAGTATCCCAGTGATACATTTTCCAAGTTCTATCATTAAGATAATGCTGTACCTGTTAGTATCATTGAGTATAATTATCAATGTTAAGGTCATATTGTGCCAACAGTTTTGGTGCATAGAAATTTAGTGCTTTAAAAATGAATAAAAAGTAGCCCAGTGACATATAGGGAATACAGGAAAGAGTATTAAATCAAGCAAAATTGACCTAAGTAGTTATTCTGTAAAGCTATATGCATCTGAATAAACAAGATAGGAATTTAAAGAGTAATATGATACTGTCTCCAAACTTGTGGCATCTGATGTCAGGAACTCGGCTTCTCCTTGGCATCTGCAATATAGAAAAACTGTCAGTGGGCATTAAAGTGAGCACAAGTGGTTGAATAAGAGTTGCATATACAGTACACACAAAATCTCCACTATCAATTTGTTTTAGTTGGAGAGAATTTGTAGAATGCATTATGCTGGGACAGAGATTTGATTTGTTATTTGTCAATTTTCTTTTCATTTCTAAAGGCTGTGTCAATTAAATAGAAAGAAAACCGGTTTTCATTTTTAAAGATGGATTTAGTACAAGGAATTATTCATCATGATTTTATTGTTTAAAGGGTGTCAGTGTCTGACAGTTTGTCCCTAGATTCTTAAGTTATAGTTCCCTTTTTTTTTTGAATATATATTACAAATCTGTCAAAATGTAGATAGCACCTATGGGCAATTTAAATAGCCAAATTTCCAATTTGAATTCATAAATATCTTTTTAGTAAATTAAAGTGCCCATTGAATGTCATTACTGTATCATCTCCCAAGCAAAATTTTTGCAAAGATTCTGCTACTGCTAGAGGAGAATGGATATTGTAATAAGTAAATATATAGAGGTTGACCTGTTTGAAGAGAGGAACACAGAAGGATATCATGTTACAAATAAAATCAATGTTGGTAAAGAGAGTGAGGCTACCCATGCAAGTGTCACCCTGCGGTGATAGTTGAAATGCAAGTATAACAGGTTGTGGTAAAATTCAGGGAAGGAAGAATACCGAGGAGTACTATGGTTTTGTAAAAACAAAATTTACTTTATGGTTTTAATAGGAATATTGGTGAAACTGGTGAGAGTGTAAGTGATATTGCATATAGATTGAATAACCTTGACTAAAAAGTTATATTTGTGCGGGCGTTTTATTATTATTTTTTTCTTGCATGATTATGAGTTAAGTAAAAATCAAAGATTTTGAAAACAATACCAATAAAGTTTACTTTACTGACACTTATAAAAAAACTATTTTCGCTAAAGATATAAAAAAAATTATTGTAGATTCCTTGCCGTAGGAGTCATGAAACAAAGTATTTTAACCCTAACCCTTGTCAGTCCAAGAAAGTCCAACAAGCAAAAGTCAAGAAATTCGCCTAATGTTCAAATACGCCATATACGGGGCTACAGATGGGCATAAAAGTGCTGCCATGGCAGGCCATACTCAGTGGCTTGCCATAGCTGGTTATTGGATCGGGATGCAAGAGGTCGGGGTTGAAATCCCAGGGGAAACAGGAAATTTTTGTATGACCTATTCAGACTTAGATAGTTTTAAGCGTTTGGGAGTTAGGGTTATGAAATGATGTGAGTAGAGCAATCAGAAAATTATATCATGCTGTAGTTATAACTAGTGACAATGAAACTGTCTTTTGTTGATGTGGTTTGAACTTCTTGAGATGAAAGCATGATCAAACAAAAAAAATATTTCTTTTCTTTATGCTGTGACAATTTCCTTGAAGGATTCAGGTCTTCAGGAACCCAATTTTCTCATTTAGTTTAAATCAAGGATATATAGATATATGATACACATATTGTGAGCAATCAGAGCTTTGTAACTTTACACTTGTAGGTAAACCAGAAACCCCCATAGGATTCTTGACAAGAATCCTATTAACTCATAGACAGAAGATGTTTGAACAGGTGTTATTGGTATCATATCCATGAAATCTCTAACGATATCATATCCATGAAATCCCCATTGGTATCATATCCAAGAAACTAGCAAGGACTTAATGCAGCTAACACTTGTAGGGGAACTCCAAGCATCAAATTCCAATTTTAAATTCATACACATCATTTAAAGCAATCTATTAAAAGCTTTCATTGAATATCATTATCATATCTTCTCTCAAACGATCTGTGAGCAAAATCTTGGCAAGAGTTTGTCTATAACTAGAGGGTAGTATATATTGCGATAAACGAGTAAATAAATAGAGGTGGTCTGTTTGGATAGAGGAATACATTGGGTATCATGTTACTAGTTGAAATCAGTGTTGGTAAAGCAAGGAGGCTAGCAATGATATCATCGCCTGCAGTGGTAAAACCGATAAGATGCGAGTTGTGAATAAAAATAAGAAATGAAGAAAGAATAACAAGTGATGCTTGAATGAGTAAAATATTTTGCTAAATTCTTTGATGATAATGTAAGGAAGTAACCAGTGTAATGTGTATGTAAGTGAAGAATTTGTTAAGTGCTGAATTCAAATCAAGAAATAACATCTGGTTTGTGTTTCCTACAATTGCCCTTTTTATTACGTGATCATAAATATTAAATCTTTGTGTGTGTGTGTGTTAGAATATAGTCAGTCCTTGGAATAAAAAAATACAGATAATTTTAGTTTAAATATTTGATATGCATTCAGGCCTGTATTGTTTGATTCAAAAGATGAGAGTGCCAGATATATTCCTGTTCGTTTCTCCCTCCCCACAATTACCAAAAATACTATGGCAATTTTTAACTGTTCCTTGACTATTTTTTGTAATTTTGTTAGAACTCATGAAAGATTATATAATCAGGAAATACTCTAATCATAATTAGGGAATAGAGATAAAATTTCAATAGTTAGTTATTTTTCATCGTGGAATTTTTTGGCCGGGAAATTCAACACAGGTGGAAATTGTGTACTCAAGTAATGTTATAGACAAATCCGACAAAGCACTCTCGAAAGACCGCCCTCTTACGTCGCCGCCATTACGGGGGGCCAATTTAGTCGTTTTCACCATAGTCAATACATTGAGATGTCAGTGTTTTAGGCCTATCCCGGGACATTCTATGTCTATCTTAAAATGGAACTTCTCTTTTTACTGAATTAAATTACTGCTGAATTATGTGGTTGCTAAAATACGCAATTTGACGTGCGTTTTAAGACAGACGCTGTTCTAAAAGCACGCGTTTGTTATTTACGCGCGGCAGCTTTGTTGGATATTCACGCGCATGCCATTCATAATTGGACATGTTGAACTGTTTTTTGATATACGTTTTTGTTTCGTTACCATAACTGAAACTAATAGGGCCTATCCGATATGAAGATGGTATAATACTAAACGCGAACGATACATGATTATAGGAAGTTTAATGATTGGGATCCCGTGAACAATAAACTTTTTAGGCCCACTATGTAAGCACCCCGGTAAACACATTATATAGCATCAACATGATTTTGCAAACTTATCCATAATATTGCTACAGAACAATGTAGGCCTATAAAAGACGTACTGTATCGCAAAAATATGTTTGGCTTGTTTCAGAACATCACGTACCTCTAGGCACTAGGCCTACTGAGCATGTTTTTCTTTTCAATCTTTTGAAAATAACAAAATAATAAAATCGGAAACAAATTAATATGGTAGTAGGCCTAGTCATACGGATGCTTTATAGTGTTTTCCTGTTTCGAATCAATGACCTGTCTATATAACGGAGTTTTTAGCTCGAAACATTATCTTTTGTCTTCTTAATAACATTTTCAAAAGTAAGCAGATCCCATTTTTTCAAGGTGCAAAAAAGAATATCAAAAATCTGACGGCTTCAACTTGAATTTGCGCAACTTCCGCTATCATCGACATTGGCTTTTAGCAAGTTCAAGTTCTTTCCACGGGTATCACGACATTGAACATATTTTATTTTTCGCTAAAGCTTTCCTTTTTAATGCATGTGAATTTACTATCCTATATATGTATATTTAAAAACAATACAACCGAAAACTCCAAGAAAAGCCATGAAAATTAATACCGATCCGCATATACAACGTATAAGGTATACAAAAGTGGCTCCCGATGGCCCCCCTTAATGGCGGACGCAACAGCGCCACACACGGTTGAGACAAATCAACATGCGCGGTCGGATTCGTCTATATTCGGAGTCCTTGATTTCTATTGATTATCATTGCTAGACATTAATTGATCTTTTGCCATAGTTAATGTGTTCAAATTTTCACACCAAGTAGAGACGATGTGAAATAAATGGGTTATAGTTTGACGTTGACTGATAGAAATCAATGGAGGCTGAACATACTGATATGTGATCCGTCATATCGAAAGGTACCTTAAGGTCGGCATATAAAATTACAAGATACATGCCATTGAAGCTGAGCATAGTCAAAAATCACATCCAAGGTCGAATTTATAATTTCATCAGAGACGTTACCTTTGAAGTGTATTCTATCATATTAGTCAGACAAATGTTTTAAAAACCAAGATGAAAATCCTTTCTCCATTCAAGTTTTACCAGTACAGAAACTTTAAACTTGATATTCCATTCAAGTTTTACCAGTACAGAAACTTTAAACTTGATTTTCTCAGAACTTAAGTTTTCGGAATCAGCCCGATACCATATACCAATTTGGATGTAACTTTGTAATCGAACATCCAATAACCAAAAGCAAAGTGTCATTTTAAAGCTTAAAATATATCTTTCAGATGAGACCAAAAAATCAATTTTAATTTTGGGACCCTTAAGGTACCTTTTGATATGATGGGTCACATATGTCTGACACTGCTTTCTGTGCTGAGCCACCTTACCTTGGGAGTTAACAAATACAGCTGGATTTTCAAACCACATTGGTCAAAAAATCAAGGTTTTAGAATGTTATAGACCGGTTATAGATCAATTTCCAGAAATCTAGAAATTGCTTGCAATTGTTGTAAAGATGATTTCAGCACTGAGCAGATATTTATCATGTGACAATTGTATAATTCCATCTGGCAAAAGTTAAATGCTTAAAACTTCTGGTCCACACATTGTTTTGTAGTCATAAGGTTGTCTGCTTGATTGCTGTGTTGGTTTTTTTTTTACTAATTACATGCCTGTTATGTATAGCTCTTCAATCAACCTATGTTTGATGAAAGCCGGGGATGAAAGTGAAAGCAGACAAAAAATTTTAATAAATAGATAGTTTATGAAATATGATACTAGCACATGATTTAACTTCTTAATTGCTTTTCACTGTAAATAAGTAACAGTTTTGAGTTCAGTAATTTACAGTTTTATCTAGAATAATATTTTCAGGTTCAAAGTCTATTATACATTGCTATGTAAGTTTTATAAAAATCAAGATCATTAATTAAATATTTGAAACATTATTAATTACAGAGTACAAACAATATGATTATATGAAATGAATTTAGCAGTAAATTAAATTTGTACAGATGTAACCTTATCTTCACCGTATGATAAATCTGACATAATTTTGGTCATTGAAGGTTATCAACCTCATTTTGAGGCACGTAGTTTACTCAAAGATCTTCAATATCTTTGGTTTACTGTTGAGATGTGCAGTGCATCGTAAATCAGATCAAAGTCATTAAGCTTTTATTAACTTGTTATTTTGTATCTGACACATCATATTTTGTGCTGTCACATTTATGCCAGATATTGATTTTGCCTGTCAACTCGATTTGATCCTGTATGGTATCATTTGATTTTAGCATACATTGAGTGTATAATAAACAATATTTAAGAGTGACAATTGTAGTCTTCTTTACACTCTTGCAAGAGTTGCCAGTAATGGTTAGGGTAAATTGAGCTACATGCAGGAGACCAACAGTCAATTGCATTTTCATCATTTAGAAGTAAGTTCATGAATATAGACTGAAAATAGTTTGAGATACCCATATTCAACAATTTTTTGCAAACTCATGATCATGTGGTAAATGAACTCACGCAAGTTCTGTCCCTTATTTGCACGTAAACTGACCAAGAATATACTCGTTTAACTTGATAGAAAATTTAAAAGAGGGATTTATGACAGAATTTATCTGTATAGTAAGAGAAGGACCACCTTAATCCTTCAAATTGTATTAATGATATTGCAGATAAATTCTGTAAAGATTCCAAATCAAGATCTTGCAGTTACAATTGTGTTATCTTGTTGCATGTGTTTTTTCCATATATTTAGCTTTTCTAATTTCTTAATTGCTTTTATTTTTTTTTCTGTTTTGATTCATGCTTCGTTAACATTTACAACTGCTTGTTTGGCTGTTTATGGTTTGATTTCTCATGTTTTTGGATCCGAAAATTCTACCAATTTTTCACGATTGTCGTTGAATGCAGAAAGCGGTAAGTTTTTTCGATGTATACATAATAATGATGAATAGATAGGGGCTATAGGGTCACGCACACAGATAGGGGACTATAGATACATATGAACTCATCTAGTAAGTGCGGGAAAGTGGTATCTGCAATAGCTGCCGTTTTTTCATAATTTGCACTGCACACTTTATGATGCACAGTTTTGGGTAAGTAGCTCACAAAATGGTTCTTCAGGTGACATATAGCAGCCATGGCAGATATTCGATTTTCTTGCACCTATATGACAACCTGGCATTGAGTTTACATGGTGCACAACATTACTCCACTGCCCATGAACAGATACCACAACCAAAAATGGTAATAATGTGCTGACTTAAAATAAGAAATACAGGAAAACAACCATGAACAGATAACACAACCAAAAATGGTAATAATGTGCTGACTTGAAATAAGAAATACAGGAAAACAACCAAACCACTAGTTAAACTGAAAAATAAGGAAAAAGTTTTTGCTCTAACAAGGTGAAATTCAGAAGTGAAAATATTCTTTTTCATTGTATATTTTATTGATCATTGTATAATGGGTAGTTAAAAATGTTGTGTGCCATGAGAAATGCCAAGCTATTTTTCTTGTTTTTGTACATGGTCTGAGGGCCAAACCATATTTCGCTACCAAACATTTGGACCTCACCAAATATTTGCGATCAAATTTAAAGTATAAACCGGTAACAAACATTATCTGAGGCAATGTATTTGGCAACTTAGCGTGAAATTTTATTTGGCCTCAACTCGGTGTTGAAGTTATTTTATTTGAAGTCAATCGTCATTTTGACGTCACGACCAAACGTTTGGTAGCGAAAATTTCGTTTGAAGGCCGACTATATTTTGGCCCTAAGGTTAATGCTTGTATACATCAAACATTGTTGCCCCATAGAAACCAAAACTTTCTCATGAATTGAATGAATGTGTTATTTCAGTATTACGTTGCTAATATATTGCATCAGTAGACCCGTGTTATCGTCTTACTAAAATCCTGTTTTGATTTTGGTTTAATACTGAGCCAGTCATCAAGTGAGCAAGTGTTTGCTAATCAGTGTTGATTGCTGTTATTGCATAAGAATAATCTAGCCGTATGGACCAGGAGAGGCCAATGCTTGGATATGATTATGTTTACTTTAATTAGAACTAATCTTCTTTAATATTTTTCCCTTTTTTTAATAATACCCAGAATTGTTAAATTTAGACTATCAAGACAGTGTCTGGTGTTTTTTTAAGGATACTAGTCCTTACATAGATAAAGTAAAATAATGTCACATTTAACCATAGCTCAATCAGATGATTTATATTTACAGATAGATCCATTGCTTTTTTTCACTTTAGTACAAAACCTCTGATTAGAGGAGGCACATATGAAAAGGTCCGATTTTTTGATGTGTAGATAGTTTGCATATAGGTTTGTTTTCTCTTTTTTTCTCAAATAAATAGATTGAATATTTTTCATTCTCCACATGTCTAATCATTGAAAACAGAAGGCACTATTAGGGTTATTTTCTGTAGCTACGACACGTACATGGTAAAATGTGATTAACAGTTTGTCACCTTGTCTCAAGGTAGCTGTAAACAATACCGATAGTTGCACTGTGCTTTGGTGAAATGTCACCATGGAATCGGACGTGTCTCGTCCAGTGTCATCAATCTTACGCTCCACATCATGCTAATTTGTTTGTGTGGTCATTTCGTTATTCACAGGATAATCCCAACAAGGAGATGGAAGTAGCCAGGCAATCAAGGGGCCAATATTTTGGAGGTAAGACAAAACTGCTCCTTCCTAGCTCTAAACAGTTCTATTCATAGCTTTGGAGGGGTGATATTAGACCCGATTCCATTTTTAGGCCAAAAAAAAAATTGTTGTGTTGCCCTCAGCGACCGACCCTATTCAAAAATTTAAAAAAAAAATGTCGGGGAAAGCACCCAATTTTGCTCAGTTTGGGTGCGGTTTTTTGAGAAACTATTTTGAAAATAGTGGAAAATGCACCCAAATTTCATAATTTAGGTGCTTTAAAAAAAATTATTTAGAAAAAAAAAATCCGACTGACTGATTTTTTCAGAAATTCCACTTGAGGGCAACACAATAATTTTTTTTCATGGCCTTATTCATGCATGGACCAAATTGTGAACGTTAAGATTTTTTTGCAGATGATGTCCCAGATCTTGTCATTATGTGAGAATATTGAAAACATACAAACATATTTGCATACAGTTTGGCGTATATGATCAAGTATGAGTTGCATCTCTGGTGCAACCAAATCTTTGCGCCAAAAATTAATTTTGATGGGAATACAAAGTGAACCTGAATATATCCCTAATTTGAGGTCCGTGGATAATGATGTCATGACACGGCCTGGTATGTACAGTACTAGTCTGCTATCCCCCTTCTATATATGGTTGTATTATTTATATTTGTTCTTTCTCTTATCTATGCCAAGTCTGTGGAAATTAAACATAAATATTTTAAGAACCATATCATTGTTTCCTGTGAATAAAGATAAAAGTATGTATCCCAAGCCCAAAACAAAAATACCTGTTTTTTACAGATGTAAAAAATGGTGTTTGTTTTATTGTAAAAATGCATGAGTATCATGATCCAACGTATCCATGATGCTTTTCAAGTTTCCGATTATATTATACAGCTTTAACGTAAGATAAGTGTTTAGATAACTAAAAAACATTTTGGTGATTGCTTAACTTGAGGTGGGAGATATGATACATATAACATGGTGAATATACAGCATGCTGATGTTGGATAATGCTGGTTATTGTTCCCAACATCAGTGTGAAAAAAAGGCATTGATTTGGTGCAATATGTTGCTCATGTTCAGAAAGCCTTGCTTTCACAGCCCAGGGTGTTTTACATACAAGGGAAAAATGTATATTAAAAAGATGAACACGGATGAGAAATTTGACTACGGTTACATCAGTGAAAAGTGCATTAATTTGGATACAATGTAATTTTTTTAACGACAAGAGTGCTTTTGTTTTGGAGTGAAAAATGTGGTGGTAATATAAACATGTTGGAATCTGGCATGTGTTAGTGTTAATTAATGTTGATGATGATTAATAAATGAAGAAAGAGGGTGAGAAACTTGTTCACATTCTTGACAGACATGATGTGAGTAGAAAGATTAAAACTCTTAGAGTGCCGATGGCAAAAATTTGGCGTTTTCATTTTTTGTTAAATTTGACTGTTTCCTTGAAGACACATTTTTCTGAAGATTTACTATTGTATACATGATCTACTTGCAGAATTGATAAGTTTATTCGTGAGAAGCAATAAAAGTTTTGAAAAATATGGATGTCTTTGTGATTGGTTATGCATTTAAAACTTGACATTTTGCTATAAGACAGTTATTAATGAAATCATACGATTGGTGCAATTTGCACCATTTGGGGCTTAAAGGGTTAATATTTGTAATATTTGTCTTACGCTATATAATTCACATGACGACAGGTGTTTGTGAAGTAAAGAAATCCATAAGGAAATAGGCTTATGTTAGTAATAATTGATTTTGACGAACATTGATAAATGAAGCAGCTTCATAATGTGGATTCATGGAACCAAACCTATGGAGAGACATACTGTAAACGCCAATATATTCGCGCTCAGCAATTTTTGCGCAAGTCTAATTATGAGCTATTTTGAATCATTTTTCACGCTTTTATTTTCTTGCTTTTGATTTTTTAAATATGCGGTGGTATATACATGTATACCACTTTTCGTGCTACATTCATTTTTGCGCTAGGCTAATTGGGCGCGAAAAGCGCGGAAATTAATGTAGCGCGAAATAAACCACTTATACAGTACATAAATATTACACTTTACATCTTTAAGTGGAAAACTTGATTGTTCATGTGGAGTAGCGTAGTGCCTAGTGTTTGGGATAACTTTTTCATGAGAGGTTATCATCTTTTGGAGAGAATGTGAAGCTACTATCAGTCCTGTGAACAAAAGAGTCTACTTGCACATTCAGTTTCATATAAAAGTGTTCAGGGTTTCCTTTCCTGATGTTCCTTGGAATCACATGACTTAAATTGTCTCCAAATTTGGAATGTTTCCGTCATTGGTTCAAAAAGCTGTAAGTTATGCGCATAACATGTATACAATTCCCTTCAAAGCCTGAAACATATACCAAGTATTATACCCTATTCACTCGTCCAATTCAACTATGTATTTTCTGAATGTATGCCACTGTAGCACTGGGTTATTTCATACCATTGTTCCAAAAATGATGTCAAAATACTTTTATAATGCTTCATCATAGAGTAGAGTGATTTGTCAAACTATTAAAAGTTGGAGTATTCAAAAAATGAAAGGTTTGTCAGTCGGAAAATAGTTGAATTGGACGAGTAGATAGGGTATCTCCTGTATTATTGCAATATTCAACTCTTTTGTGCAATAAAAGTCTTGCATTTGTCTAGCTGAATCAAAGTAAAATTGTGTATATTTACACCTTCAGACAGGTCATCTTGTATCATCATATTAAATATATATTGCATTTCATTTCTGTTTTGCATCTGTGTACAGAGTTGGCCTTATTAACAAACAACCCAAGAGCAGCATCAGTATATTCTGTAGGGGAATGCAGATGTGCCTGTAAGTATTGATTCATTGTCAAATCGTCATGTGAGTGCAAGAAAATCGTATCTGCAATAGCTGCCATTTGTCATTAATTTTGACTGCACACTGGATAATCTCCAGTCTTGGGTCAGTGGTTCTTGAAATGGTTCTTCAGGTGACACCGTCACCTGAAGAACCATTTCAAGAACCACTGACACATGGCAGATAAATTTTAAGGGATATGTGAAATTCTAGTGACTAGGTGTTAAAAAATCAAACACAAGGCAGCAATTGCAGATACGACTTTCTTGCACTCACATGACGAAATACGCTCTCTCATCTGATCCAAAAATGAGTGCACTTTTGAAGGCATTTGAACGGCCATCTGATGTCTGTTTATCACTAGATTGGTTACAACTTTCCTGTTAACAGATAGTAAGCAGCAGTGTTGCCACATAATTATGTGCAGAATTTTTTTGGATCGGATGTAAGAAAAATTTGGAAATTTTATTTGTCCAAATTTGATGAATTTTTATTATTATTGTTTGAGAAAACTTAATTCAATAGTAATAGTTATACTTACTATATATATATATAACTATTTCTTTGTATTTTACTAAGTTTTCTCAAACAATGATAAAGTATAATTAAATAGTAATATTTATATATTGACTTTTGCATCTTATGTTTAAACTGTATTGCTTGAAGTGACAAAAATAGATAGTTTAAGTAAAATAACATGATGGTAATGTTTTAATCCAAAATGGTAGCAACTCCAGGAGAAGGTTGTAAATGCAAGTGAATAGACCATAACATCAATGTGTTGACAATTAAACTTGATGTGTAAACCAATTCCAATTTGATGCTAAGGTTAAACACGTATCAGTGATTCCTAATTTGATTGAACCCATCAACTTGATCTCTCAATTCAGCGACACGACACCACCATGTCAGGACATGACTTATCAAGCAAGCCTTGCTGGAGGCCATTCAATCATGGCCCTACGTGTGCATGCATTTACAGAATTTTAACTGGCAAATTGGATTCCACTGCTACAAGTTGCACTTTGGCTGTGAAAATGGGATTGACCCATGGGCAGTTGGGTTAGGTTTTATTTGATTAAATCCTATATGGCATGGGATTTGCTTAGAATTTCAAACCTGGATAATCATTACACTATTTGGCATGGGATTTGCTTAGAATTTTAAACCTGGTTAATCATTACACTTTTTCTGAAAGTCAAAAAACACCCTGATTTTGATTTTGCTCAGATGAGAGTTTAAAGTTGCGGTGCAGAAAATATCTATTTCCTAAAATTTTGATTATATTATATAGTCATATTATATTGACTCTGATATTTCAGGTCATACGTTGTATATTAAAGCAATATTATAAGATTGGGTTCAAAATCGAGTTAAAACAGTTCCAAATGAAATATTTTGTCTAACTTAAGGCAGGCTCACACTATGAACGAAAGGAGGTAACGGCAAGTGACATAAAGCTGCTGATGTCAAATTGATTTTCAAATTTGATTTTCCAATAATCGTGTGTTACCGTGTATTGATGCTGACTAGTTTGTTAGTTAGTTAACAAGTCATCAGAATTACTGCTTTGCAGAAGTGTGCCGCTTTCGTTTTCAAAAAAGGCAGTAGTAGGAAAGTAGATCGGTCGCAGAGACTCATTAAGATATTTGACACCCACTTGATATTAATTCCTTATTACTTGTCTGTTTTGCACATGCAGTCCTAGATGTGAATGCTTTTGAGAGGCTTCTCGGTCCATGCATGGACATCATGAAGAGAAATATAGGCCACTATGACGAGGAAGTGGAGAGGTTGTTTGGAGGACAAGGCAGTGCACCGAAGTAATGAAGAGCACGCCTAGCTCCACCCATTGATGGGAGGGACAATTCATCCAGCTGCTTACCAATACAGTACCAGATTTTTCAAACTTTGGCTATGATTCTCAAAGGAGTATTTGCAATAGTACAGTGACTTATACTCTCATGAGGAGTATGCGAGGAACATTCCACCGCTAGCCAACAAGTGCATTACTCGTGTCAGTGTTTCTATTCTGTTTATACCACCATTTTTGTGTGGGATTATAATTGTTGATGTTTTTATTTTTTGTTTGTCTGTAAATAAAACAAATATAAACATTGTCTTCATAATATAGTCTTATATATCTGCCTTGATGCCAAGACTCTAGATTTGAATATAGGTCACATTTTGTTACAAATTAAACAAGTTTGTAGCTCACTATATTAGTTCTCTTCCTGGAAGTATGAAATGATAGGTAGCGTGATTCAATGTGTTCACCAAAGTCATTAATTACTCACATCATTAAAATTGGACTCTCAGAAACAAATCTTGCCATTCTAAAATTATGCATGTAAGCTGATGTAAGTTCGAGTTTATTATAGAAATAGTTAATTAGTGTTATCATTTCATTCTTTCAAGCCAGAGGCAAATCACATATTTTGGCTGCTCTGGCAAAATGAGAGGAAAGTCACAAATCTACTTTATGAATAAATGGCATCTATAGTAAAAATAGGGTGAAAAAGTCAAATTTTGTTTTTTGACATGAAATGCCTTCATGCATTTTTGTTTACCTATAACTAAAGTTTTGAAGGTCAACGGGAAGAGCAATTATTCATGTTCAATTGATTGCATGTTGCTGTTATACACTGTAGTAATCAGTATCTTTGAAATCGATTTGCAGCTAACTTTTGTTGCGATATATTCAGTGGACTGCTTTGGATTTTGATCTCTCAATGAAGAATGGAGAAAGAAAGTGTGACATATTATATATCATTCAAAAGCTGAGATTATAGAGAATTAAAATATGTCATAAACTCAATTTTGAAATTTGCGACTTTCCTCTCGTTTTGCCAGAGCACTCCTCATATATTGTGTTATGATTTGGTAATTATTGTTAGTTTTTGAGGAAATGTCCGATTCTCTTCTTAAAAGCAGTGAATTTGAGGCTTCATGTCTTCTGGACCATTTCCTTGTGTGTATATTTGATTTTGAAAATTTGTGTTTACTTCATACTTGACTCGCACAGATTGTACTGTTTATAAGAAGAGACTCAGGAATAATTTGTGTGGTTAAAACACATAAATAAGTAACACGAGTGAATCAATAATACAGCCATAGAGTTAGAGCATAGATTACTCGATGACATTTTATGCTGGTATTTGGTTCAAATGGGGGTATTTGGGGCCTTGCTTATCTCATCTTGTCATGATGCGTTAACTTTTTCACTCCAGCAAGCCGCTCACAGCGGCTCGCAAAAGCATGCACGATTTGCCGGAATTTCTATTTTGACACAATTTTTTTAAATAGCTCTAAAACAAAAACTACAAGCCCAAATTGGTTGCAAATTCGCCAGCAAGCAGTTGAAACAAAGAGCTATCTAACACCATAATTTTTATTAGGAAATAGAACAACCCTGGCGCATTACAACTATCTTATGCTATCATAAAGTTAGGACTCTGTGAGCCGCTCAGAGCGGCTTTCCGGCGAAATAGGACAGATGGTGAAAATTTTATTCCGGAGTGAAAGAGTTAATATTGAAAACACGCACACAGGCTTTGTGTGCAGGTTGTTGTATCATAAGGGTAAATTATTATTTCCACGGTTTATCTCTACGCGCAATCGAATCTTGGTACCCGGAGTTGATTTTCGACCAGAACTTGAGTGTACCCCAATACCCCCCCCCCCCCATTTTGAGCTCCATGGCTAATGATGCCATTACACATGCCGGTATAGGAAGTCTGTGGTCTTTACTCTAACTCTATGAATACAACCTAACATTTCATGCAGGTCTTTCTGAGCATAAGCCAATGTCTAATAAAGGCTTGTTGCTGCAACTCAGGGTAGAGAAATAATTTGAAAACAGACCAAGATGTTATATGGTCAAACAATAATTTATTGGACAACATAAACAAAAATCCATATTGCAGGGCCCATTACTTGTAAATGCAACTGTGTATTTTTGTTTATTGTCATATTCCATGGGTGATTTTAACATTGACCTTCTATACTGTTGTTTTCCATCCCCTCCCACACTAAACAAAAATCCATAGTACAGGGGCCCATTGTTCGTAAATGCAACTTCTGCCATGGATTTTTGTTTAAATTGTCCAATGAATTTTTGTTTTCCCTGTAGTATGTTGATCAAATATTGCATTGATAATTGATTTTATAGTAAGCAATGGTCATGATGTAGTTGCAGCTTTTTGTCCAGGAATCAAGAATTAATGAGAATCCCATTCACACAAAGTTTGTTGAATAAAAAAAGAAATTGGGAATCATAATTCTTTGGCTAATGTAAATACAAATCCGGAGTGCAAGGCCTTGTTTCATGTAACTGCAAAATTGGGTATGCTGTACATGTATGGCCTTGCACCTTGAATTTGTTTACATTGTGGCACCAACTTTATGGACTCGCATTGATTCTGTCGAAGTGTCTTTTTGATTCATGTAGCTGCTCTGCACATATCTCTGCTGATTTCAACTTCATCCAGATTTTAAACCTTAACTCGGCTCTATGCTCGTAGTTTTTGGAGATTTCTTTGAAAAGTACAATTTTATATCTTCACTCATTGCTAGACTCAAATACTAGTATTTGTAGTTTTCCATTTGTTATTTTATTTTTGTGTAAATAAGTTACAACAATACGAGTTTTTATTTCTTTTAAAAACTTCAGAAGATGATAAATACATACATGGGTGCTTGCAAAAAAAAATCAATATTGTATATTTTGTAAATTTGTTTAGAAACGAAAACCTTATTTGTAATACATAGTTTTATGTGACTGAAACAATCTAATAGCCTAAATCCATATATTTTAATGCCTATTGAAGGTGTATCTGTACATTTATTTGATCCCAAAACTTGTAACTGTTAATTTGACCTGGGACTAGTTGGTGGCAGTAAATCATTGATGCCAGACTAGGCAAAATAATAATTTATCGGACAGTTTAATCAAAAATCCATGGTAGGGGTTGCATTCACAAACAATTCCCTGCACTCTAGATTTTTGTTTACATTGTCCAATAAATTATTGTTTGGCCTATAGGCAGGATGCTCGTGGTGTGAGTTTGAGGATGCTAACTGATGCATTTGCCTTTGATGAGAGTGAAGGAAATGTATCTGTTGCAGAGACTGATAAAGATTTTGGTCTTTTGCACATGCCCACAAATTATAACACTCGCAATTTGTTTTACAAAACATTTCAGTGAATTGTAAAGAATGATACAAATGATTTTGATGAATTAACAATCACATACGAGACTCTACTACAGTTCCAATCATTTCCACTGTCTAATCCAAAGCAAATGCATTTAACATTTCAACTTTAGCGGCTTTCACACCATCCTGCTTAGTATGTCATCAACTTTACTTGTTCTGTTTTTAGTACCAAATTTCTCTGCAGATCTTGAATGAGTGAGTGGAGTAAAGCTGAATTCATACTTATAACGGATACCCTGGTCACATAACCTTGCGGCGAGGTTACGATGTGTTTATGGCGTCAATTCAGCAGACGCCGACCGGACACCGGCCAGTGTCCGGACGGTGTCCGTGAGCCGTAGAGACGCCGGACGCATGCCGCAAGAATTTAATTCTGAGTTAAAACCTTGCGGTTTGTATACGATGTCTTCAGTTATGGTCACATAACCACCAGTGTCCGACCGGTCATCGTAATCATTCCCCAGTGTCATACCGGCGTTGCAGCTTATGTGACGAGGGTGTCATCTGTTTTGATTGGATGCGTATTAAATCACACAATACCACCTCAATGGAATTCTCAATGTGCTTGAGTTGGCACATTTGGTATTGCATTTTGATAATGATGTATTAGAAAGGTCAAAAAGATTTGTATTTGCATCAAATAGATAAATTTACCTTAACAAGCATTAGTATGCTAGCCAATTCTATAGATAATGTCATACTGATTACATACTTTCAAAATGTTACTAGCGTTTAAAGTCATCAGAAGAAAACCTTTTCATTCTGGGCGGGACCAAATTGCACCGTGAGTGAACAACAAACCAATCAAATTGATCAACAAGTCACGCAACAACAGAACTGTCAAATCACATGAGTATCACATCAATTGAGTTGCGTGTGAACTTTAACCTTGGCGCACAAGATACGTAAAAGTGAAAGGGTTTTCTTCACGTGACTGTAGTAGATGCTAATAAAGTCTCCGAATATTGTTATCGAAACCACTCACTGCTAGCGTTTTGCCTAGCATGAAATCACCATCAGCATGTTGAATAAATGACATGGCGACTATTCCAGGAACCAGAGAAATTTGATACCTTAACAGAATTCTTCTGATAGATGTACATTTCTACATTGATTTCTTGATCCGCATCACTCCTTATAGCTTAGCCTTGTTGTTATATAACATAGTGGATTTTATTGATGAAAGAACATGTTGCCAAAAATGTGAATATGTTTTTCCACAAAGTATTTCTTGTGTTGCCACATGGCTGCCATATATTGTAAATATGTTTATTACAAACAAGATCCTTGTACATAATGAATGATGTACTTTCTTATGTTCAAAATATAAATCAAACAAGTCATTTGCATCAAAGGGCTGTGCTTTAAGTTGTTTTATTACACACAAACTGTGTTATTTAAATCTTTCTTTTATTGAATAAAGTATGATCTTGTTGATCCTTAATGAAATCAGAAGTGATTTTGGAACACTAGGATGTTAATTCCGAACCACAGTTGATACCAACCACAGATTACGACTGGAAATCCCTAAACTAGCACAATTTTTTACCCCAACACCTTTAATTATAGTTTGAAAAAATAAACTGTTGTATCCCAAGTGGGATCGTTGTATCCCAAGTGGGATCATATCTTACTGTGCATGAGCATCATACCAATCAATGAAAACGATCGATCGATCATCGCATTGCAACAGAAAAATTCAATCACACGATTGTGCGAGTTGTGTGTGAACTCTTGCCTCAACGCATGAGATGTGTTCCAAGTGAAAACGTTTTCGTTAGGCAAGTCTAAATTGGGGATATTCAGGGTATTGTTGATGATAATGCATCAACACATGTCATAATACACAAATATTAAAACCCATCAAGTAAAATCATTCTAATGCATCTTTGTTGATTGCTGTATTGGAAAGACACAGTGAATCTCTGTACTTACTTGCAGATGATAAGAATCAAAATGGATCCGAATATAGCCAGTTGAGTCCTATTATTTTGGATACTTTCTGTATCTCAACTCACACAGATTTTAATAGACTTTGAATCATACTTATTATATAATAAACATACTTTCAAATACAGTATTACTTTGTTGTCACAAACATTTGACTTCCACTGGTTTGTACAGAGAATTTTTGATTTTTCTAAAAACATCACCAGCAAGAAATATTTGACCAAAGGTTAATCACATAATGATTTATTTTGCAAGTTAAATATACCAAAAATGCTAACAAGATCTTTCCAAATTTAATTGTTTATAAGCTGGATTTATACTTGATTTGCGTACATTAGATATTGAACTCAAAATTTCAATGTGCAAATGTTCTTTGTGTTAATGTTGTGTTTTTTGTCAAATATAAATTCAGCTTTAGATTTATTTTCCTATACACCATTATCCAAAACACATAATAGATTTTTTGAATATTTTTGTTTCGCGGGATTTGTTTCAATTTTTGTGCCATTTAACTTGCCTCCAAAATTGCTTTTTATAGTGGAGAGGGTACCTTTCCAATATCAACAAATAGCTGGATACATGATTATTCAGTATACTGTAAACGGGGTTATTTTCGCGAGGGTTTAATTTTCGCGAATCCACATCTAACCGCGAATATAACACATTGCGAATACATTTATTTTATGTGCTGGTCTATGTAATGAAGCTTTAAAACGCTAATTTAACACTCGTGAAAAGGTTGTGATTGTCTGGTTTCGCGAAAAATTCTGCTCGCGAAAATATTCCCGTTTACAGTATAGGTATGTGTCTTTCACAAACAATGGATTTTATAGTGTGCAGTTACTGCTCTTTTGTAAAGTCCATTTAAAGTAAAATGCTCAAACTACATTGACATTGAAAGTTAGAATGAATTGAAAGCAATTGTTGAGAGGAAAATGGCTCATTTCTGTGTTTGTTTCAGAACAAAAAAAATGTACAAAATGGCTACTGGGTTGTACTAGTTGAGCAGTGAAATAAACTGTGGGAATACAAGTACTGTACCACTGTATTTGTGCTGCCTTGGTCAATTCTTGGGCAAAATCTTGCCATGTATACAGCATGAAATTTCACATGGGTTACTTATGAGAAAAAATTGAGCAACATTTTGGTACAAAATCTCAAAAAGTTTGAAAAAAGTTGAGTACAAAATCTCAAAAAGTTTGAAAAAAGTTGAGGCAATCGGACCATGCTCCTTTAAAGTAAACAATCAAAATCAAGAAAAATAAGCCCTGGGGTACAATATCTTACCCGCTATAAGCTTTGAACTAAAAAGAGGCTGCTATATTTCATAGTGATAACTCGATGGTCAAAAAAAATACTGATCGCCATATGCACCTGTTGTCAGGCCAACCATGCCTTGTGATAGGCCATTAAATTGTCATGTGAGTGCAAGAAAGTTGTATCTGCAATGGCTGCCTTATGTTATATTTATTAAACACCTTATCACTATCATGTGAAAAATCACTCAATATATCAGTGGCTCTTGAAGAACCATTTCAAGAGCCACTGACCCAAGACTGGACATTCCACAATGTGCCATTCAAATTTGTGACAAATGGCAGCTATTGCAGATACGACTTTCTTCCCCTCACATGACGAAAATTATCTGAATTCACCTCAACTGGTGTTCAAGAATTCACCAAGGCAAGCTATTATATGCTTCCTAATCTTAATGTGACAGGATTTTGTATATATAGGAAATTGTTCAATAATTATCAAATGAAATTATTACAAATCGTCTAATTTACGATTTGATATATTTGAACCAAATTGTTCTCAAGGTTCCAAGTGAATTGGTACTTATGCTTCCTTATATATCATACCAAATATTTAGTTTATATATATGTAGAGAAGAAAATAAATACTTTTTATTCAATTTTTTGGAAATTGTTGAATTGAGTGCTCTGGAAGCACCACACATAAGTGAAATATTTTTATGGAAGAAACATCCCATGTTTTTTGTTGTTTTAACTGTACTAGCTAAGAGAGATACATAAAACGGGTTAGTCAAGTTATGTATTGTATGATCATAATTAATAATAACTTGTTCACATGAACAACTAAAATATTACTTTGTCAAAACCAGGTTTTTAATATTTCATCTCACATCGTCAGAATGACCATCTGATCCAAAAAAAGTGAGTACAAAACCTGGTTTTGACAAAGTGATATTTTAGTTATGGATTTCAAACAAACCTGATGAATCTATTCACCGATGTTGTTCACATGAGTTGTGCTGAAATAGGTTTAAAGATCAATTTGAAGAGTGAAAGCATTTTGGTGCATTACAACTTTTTTCTTTCATTTGGCACCAATTTTTGACAGTAATATACTAGAAGTCATGGTCTTCACATAACCACCCACCCTCTTTTGTAAGTTGGCATAACCATTTCGATATGTTGGATTTGATCCAAATTGTGTGGATAACATATGCACTTGTTTTTGCAAAGTGTACAGAGATGATCTTGGTGAATTTGTAAGGGTTTTTAATAATATGGTATTCAACCATTGCCAAAGTATCCATTGTTAAATTCATGTTAAAACCACACATTAAGTACATTATGCTTGTTGAGTGGTAATTATCTGGAAAATAGTCAAAATTTGTATTGGCTACACCAATGGTAGTAGATTTAATTGATGATACATTGGTATATATATGAACTATTACCTGAAATAGTGGGCTTGGGTTTTTAATACTGAATATTAACTTGAACAGGTTTGAATAATATTAGAGTACACATTTAATATTGTGTAAAATGAATTTTTGTAAAATTATATTTTAGCAATGAAACAAATGAACTAACACAAAATAAAACCATGTTTAATTTGTTGATGTATTTCTTGAATGCGTACTCAAAGTTGTGAACTAACTTGAAAATGTATGCATTCAAGAAATAAATTGACAAAAATTGATGCTTGCTAGTTTCTGAAGAACAACATTCCAGCATGTCTTCTAGCTTGTGAAATGGCTTTGATTGGGAAACTATATTTGCAGTGGTCATGTCATGGTTAAGGAGGCAACTAAATCTGCAATAATGGCAGGATTCGAACAGAGGATCTGGAACTGGAAATCTTTATGTTAATTATGTAAACACTAAGTGTCAAATTAAGTAAGGTATTGAGGAATCATGCTCCTCAAGAAATTCCATGGTAAAAATGTTCCATGGTAAATGTTAATGTTTTGCCTTGATAGCAATTTGCCATGGTATGACAAAAATGGAAATACACCGTTCATGCAGTATCAGAATTGGTGCTGATTTGACATAGGACTATCAATAATGTTGATTATATAATTTTCATAAGATGCAGATTTTTGACTTGGTGTAAAATCTGTTTATTTCACATTTGGAGTGTGTGTACCAGGCATTTCATAAGAAACTTGGGTCAACTTAGCACTATCATAAAATGACTTATGAAGCTTATTATGATCTTGTCTTGATGATGTATTATACCCTGGTTACATAACCTTGCGGCGAGGTTACGATGTGTTTATGGCGTGAGCCGTAGAGACGCCGGAAGCATGCTGAAAGAATTTAATTCCGAGTTAAAACCTTGCAGTTTGTATACGATGTCTTCAGTTATGGTCACATAAACACCGGCATCGGACCGGGCATTGTAAGCATTCACCGATGTCATACCGGCGTTCAGAGGTTGCGGCTTATGTGACCAGGGTGTTAATTACATAACCAGTTGAGATGATGATTTTTCTGGCTGGACAGTTGGTATCTTTGTAGCTGAATACAAAAATACGAAATGAGTGATTGGTTTACAGTTGTGATGAAATTCTAGTTTAATTGAAATGGTTTGGTGATAATCAATTTGATAATTCCAATTGAATATTTGTTGGAAATTGTTATTTTTTATTAATTGTTCCATAAAATATTGTTGATCACAAATAATACTCATTTACATAAATTTGTGATTTCAAACATGTTGTATTTAATCGTTTCAAAATTTGTTCCTTGAATAAATATGTTATTAGAAAATATTGATACTTGCAATATGATATAGTTCATTTTGTTGTACAGCCTTTCCTTTTATTGAGGTACAGGTATTAAACTATATGTAGCATTTTATTTTATTAAACGTTTTGGACAAGTCCATTTATTATAAGAAGGTACATTTTTAGTTAAAACCAATGATTTGATCTACACACAAGTATTATATATCAGTATTGATAGAAAATTAAATGATGGAATACCTTTGGAAGTAATGCAAAAAGTGGCAGGGAAACTTGCTTTTATAATACTTGTACCTGAATGCCCCTTTGAAACTGTGGCAAAAATTAAAAAAAAATGAATTTTAAAAGTCAAGACTATATTGGAATTGAAAGTGCTGAATGCAGAGAAGGGTTCACACTAAACCTGCATTTGAGCCATCTCCAAACTATTCGTTATACCAATGATTTATTAGGAAATACAGCCAATTAATAATAGATATAGTTATACCAACGATTTATTAGGAAATACAGCCAATTAATAATAGATAAATTTTGACACGTTTGAGCAAAATTATATGAACTACTTTCCAACTTGTTTGAGCTACTGGGTTAAATCTAGAAAGTAGAATTCTAATCTGTTGTATATTGTTGAAAGGTAAAGGTATATTTATTACAGAGATGCCAAATTTCAGAATAAATTCTGAATTCAGAATTTTTCAATTTGTTTAAGCCTAAATTCAGATTTTTTTCATTGGTTTCATGTACAAAGGTATAGGCAATTTTGGTTTCTCACATTTTTTTGAAGTATTTCAGATTTTTTGAACACCAATGAGTGGCATCTCTGTTATTACTTTACTTGGAACACAGTTTTTGTTATCATTCTAACAGGATAAAATTTAACAGGATAAATGATAACCAAAACTATAAACATGTTTAAGTTCCAAGTAGAAAGCATTTAACGTTTGTGAAATACTTAAACAGAATGACCCATTTATGTTAGAGACCGACTGCATGATATTAGAAACATTTTGATTCTGTTAAGTGTGATTTTTTCCCTTGGAAATGAATCAAGCTACTGGTCAAACAACTTTTGAACAATAATTTGCAAAGAAAAAATTTAGGTAATGGTAAATCACCACTACACTGTCTTTTTGAAAGTTACAAAATGTCATCTGCAGATGATTTATGATATGTTGGATGAAACAGTCTACCAAATATTGTGAAAATTCTGATAAAAACCTTTGGGGAAGTCAAAAATGGAATTTTGCTTTGTACATTGACCTTGGGTATATGCTGTATGTTAGGAAAGAGTTAAGTTTAGTTGGTATGACATTGTTTTACACCATAGATTGCAGATTAATCAAAAGAAAATTCAGATTTGCATTGAATTTGCTAATAATTTACTAGAAGCCAATTTTTAGATTTCAACTCTAGAGGGCAATATGAACAGAAAAATATATAAATATTTTATATACAGAAGTTGGATTTGATAATGAAAGTTTACATGCAGTCAACCAGCAGGTCATTTGAAAGTGCATTATTTTATTTTCTATGATAAACCAAGTGATATTGCACTCTGTCTGATTTTACCGGTGATGATAAATTCGAAATTGTTTTAAATTCACAATTTTTTCCATACAGCTTGATAATTGGGCTTCCAAATTCATGACCAAATAGTACCTCAATTTCCCTTAAACATTCATGATTTTGTCGTTCAGAATCAGAAAGATGATTAAAAATAAAACCACAATGTTATAGAAAATAATTTTTAAAAATCATCTTTGAAAACAATTTCTCATTTCAAGTAAGCAGGTATGGTCCCTCGCCATAATTTGGTAACACACGAAATCAATGTCATGTTATTTGATTATTTTATGAGAAAATTACTTTAAACGGTCATATCCATGAAAATAAGATGGGTTTATAATTTTGTTACAGGCAAAATGTCGAACTTGAGTTTAAAAATCTTTTGTGGAGCTGGCTTCGTTAAGCGGTGGCCACAACCCGTCGCGTCGTACGTGCACGTACGTGCTGTATGCGTGCAAAAACGTAGGAAAATCGTGCTACACGTACGTTGTCGGTACAGATTTCGGAGCACACACACAGGACGTAGCATTTTTAGTCCATTCTTTCTCAGCGTTCTTGCTATGTTTTTACCACACGTACGATGGACGCACGTGCATCGTACGACCATCGTACAACGTACAACGCACGAATTTCTTGAGGCTGATATTTTTTTCAGCAGTCACGTCTTCTACCCGACGCACGATGCACGTACGTGCTCCGCACGTTGAACGTAGTGCTCCGTGCCTACTCTGTCATTGACTATAGTTCAACAGTTCATTTAACACCAAAAACTCAGAGGAGGGTGGTCGTGGCAACTATTGCATGGTTGCCGTTCTTATCGTATACGATCCCCGGCTGCGTCGATGTGACTCATGTCCTATACCGCCTCTATAAGAAACATCGTGGGAAAATACAACTTCCGGGATCGTTTTGGATTGCCGCTAAAATTATATTGCTAATCGGTAAAAAATATGATAACATATATAAAAAGTGGGGTTCACGCGTGAACCCCAGCGGATTTAGGATAACATAATTATGCTAATTACGATAAGAACACTTTTGTAGTTTTTTGAGGAGAGGTAAAAATATGATCTTTGTAATTATTTTCTTCAATACGTGAGTCACGTGACCCAATAGAAATACACGGAGATCGTTCCCTAAATTTGCGTTTTGGAAATCCCTCATCCCTAAATCTAGGATCTTTTATAAATCGTGTCCGCCACCGCCTGCAAAAACTTACGGTCACCGTACCGAGGCAGCACGTTCTCGGCACCTGCAACGTACGTTTTGCACACCGATTTCGCACTGATTTGTAAAGGAGTATACAATTTTATTTCCAAAATGCCAAAGATTGAGTAAGGATGAATTCAGCTGCAGCTGTAGCTCCAAACAGGCTAACTTAGAGGCCTCATAGAAACGACTGATAGGTGAGATAGTCGAAGAGGATAGGAGGAGCGAGTCAGATGGTGATGGGTCGGATCACGAGGAGATGGAGATAGGTTCATAAGAAGGCGGCATAAACAGATAAAATCAACTGATCGTTCTCGCCCCCCCCCCCAAAAAAAAAGGAGTGCCTAGCTGAGTTATTCTCTGTCTACCATAAAATTAGACTATAGGTTACCAAAAGCAACTGTCCCAACTTCCTCTTGATCCATGCACGAAACCATCATTGCCTGCGTTCACGTCACTGTTGTCTCTCCATAAACATGATAACACGATTAATATATAGGAAGCTCATGACTGTAAACATTATATTTTAAGTCTGCTTTTTCAATTATCAATCAAACGCAAAATTCAAATGAAGTATCTCTTATACTATATAAATTATTACAAAAACATCTTAGGCTTTTGGTAATTAGAGGAGTCTCTCTGAGCAGGAGCTCAGCAAAGAGGTTTGGCTCATTTCGGATGTATCCAACAAAGTCATCCTTGCAATCTAGCTCTTGGATGGAACAACGTTTTGTACAGCCGAAACCGCCTCCTCCTCTTAAACCATAGACAAGCCTATTATAGAAAGGGGGCGGGGCATCATCACCTTTATCGACGTTGGATGTTGCCCCCCCCCCCCCGTATCAAAACATTCCAACTGTCTAAAAACCAAGACTTAAACCTATGAAGACTTGTTGAAATAACAAAACGTTTGGATTCACGTCTAACCAAGGGGTGGGGGGATTGCAACCACCACTCCCTAAATTTTTGAAATGGTCCTCCCCTATCCAACGATACCAAGATCACAAAAATCAGCCAAGGCGTACGTAATTATGACATCATAAAGGTCTTCCATGTAAAAAAAAACCCCGGAATTTTGGCTAAAATAGGTATCAAAATCAAAATCTTGCTATAAGGGAATGTTCATGGGGGGTATAGCGGGGTAGGTGATAATTCTACATGCCCTGCAAGTGTCAGCTATTTTCAGCCAAAAATCAACAGTAATCTCGGGACAGTAAAAGTAGTGCAAAATATAAATTTGTCCCGCCAGCGTCCCGTTTTTTCGAGCCGGGGGAGGGGGTAAATTGAACCCCCCCCCCCCCCCCCCACACCCGCTTCATACGGCCCTGCTAGAATTCCATTTGAGCAAAGTCAAAAATCACGTCCAAAGTCGAATTTCTATATCAGAAACGTTACCTTTGAAGTGTATTCTGTCATATTAATCAGGTTCCAACATCCAAAACATAAGACAAATGTTTTAAAAACCGAGATCAAAATCCTTTTTCCATTGAAGTTTTACCAGTACAGAAACTTTAACCTTGATTTTCTCAGAACGATAGTTTTCTGAATCAGCCCGATATACCTTTTACCAATTCATGAATTTGGATGTAACATTGCAATCGAACATCCAATAACAAAAAGCAAGGTGTCATTTTAAAGGAGCCCTGTCCGATTGGGTCAACATTTTTTCAAACTTTCTGAATTTGTTGGTACCAAAATATTCCTAATATTTTTCTCATTACCCATGTGAAATTTTATAGCTGAAACATGTCGCGTTTCGGATATATATAAGTGAAAATGTGTTAAAATCATTAAAATTATGGTAACACTGACAGTACAGAATAGGCTAATGGAAAATACAAAATTGCTCATAAAATCAAACCGACTGTTCCGATTTGACTCAAATTTGAAATTCAAACATCTTAAGTTATGATCTTTCATATGACAGTGAAAAGGCTAAAATGTGAAAAATCGGACCATGTACCTTTAAAGTCTAAAATATAATCTTTCAGATGAGACCAAAAAATCAATTTTCATTTTGGGACCTTTAAGGTAGGTATGACGGGTCATTATTATGAATCTCACATTCCTCAGCTGTAATTCAAAATCATGACAGTTCACCAATCACATAGGAGAACAACAGTTGGAGAATCTCTCAAACAAAGGAAATTTTATTCCCGGGGGTACTCAATTGGTTTTGGTAGGGGTGTGCCGCACCGGCATGTATATATACAAATTGAGGACCCTATAACCAGAAGGGGGTTAAGTTACACTGAGTACAAACTGAGAAATTGGCACAAACATCATATCATTTGTGTTGTCTTGAATGGTATCAGTGCTGTATCTCGCAGTGACTCTTACACATGCTCTGATCATCAAATTACTACAAAACTTGTACAGAATGTAGAAATGAGAATTCTGTAGCAGGAAATTGACACAACTCAATTTTCAAGATTTTGTGACGTAACCCCCTTTTAGTTCTAGGGTCCTCAATTTTCAAGAAAAAGGGACCCATCCATATACCAAATCAAAATTTCGAGTCAAATTTATACAAAAATTGAAATTTTCTGCGAAAATTAACGCTAATTGGGCGCGAATTTAGGCTGATTGTTGTTTGAAATTAATAGAAAAAAATCCAGAATTTCAGAAGATTTTAATCAGACCCGCATAAAAAAACTCATTTTGCAAAGAAAAAGGACCCAGATAGCATGATTTTGCTACCCAACTTTGCGACACATCCCCGTAATCATTTCTATTCTAAGTACCCCTCCCGGCATTTTATTTAAGGGGGCATCTACCCTCATTTTGAGGTGTTATTTTGGAAAGCAGGGTAGGAGTTGTTTGTATGGCTGTTATATATCATTACAAAGCATATTGACCGAGGTTCAAGAAAATTATATTCCTCAAGTTTGTAAATTTCGATACTCATATGCAAATAAGCTGGGGTCAAAGGTCACGGCAGTCAAATTTGGGCATAATGAAAAAGTGAATTTTGCCCCCCAAAATAAGTACCTCAATAAGGTGACTAATTTACTTATTGTTTACTATCAAGGACTAATATATAGGCATAGCCTTACAACTTGAAAGGTCATAACTCAAAAAGTAAAGCAAATTCCAAAATATCCTCATATTAAGTTGTAGAGCATTACATAAACTATATTTGAGCCAAATTTGGTGGTGATCAGTACATACCATTTAGAAGTGCAAAAATTTCGAGGGGTAAGTTTCCAAGTAGCCGAAAATCGCATTTTGAGATAAACGCATTGACAAATTCCAATAAATAAAGAAAGAAAGAAGACGTTTAGTCCCGGGGGGGTAACTGATATTTGTGTCCGGGTAACCACCCGAGTTCCGCAGGTTCCGAAGGTGACCCTATGTGAGACCAAAAATTGGCAAAAATGAGTGAAATGATACCCTATCTGAGACCATAAATCTACCATATCCGTTCGAATGGATACCCTATCCGAGACCATACCTGTCAACTGAATACCCTATCTGAGACTTTACGCAATTGTGACAAAACAATATTTGCAAGTAAAATGTAATTGTACACCATTTGAACACTTTTAAGAAGTGTTTCTAGGTATTTGAAACATGTTTTTGGTAATTTAAGGCACCATTGTCATTAATTTAACAATTCTTTCTAAGTTTGATACCATAAAAGACAAATTTGATACCCTATGTGAGACTTGCAGAGTACCAGGTCGATTTTGATACCCTATATTGCAAGTCTCGAGACCTGTCCAGGTCTCACCTTTTTGGTAACGCGGGTGGTTACCCGGTCAGAATACCCAGTTACCCCCCCGGGCGTTTAGTAGCTTAAAACGTCCGATTTTGATCAAATTTGAAGCAAATGAAAGACATTAATCAGTACTTCTTCATGTTATTAAAATCTCATTTTTGTTACTGAAAAAGAAAACATTGAGGGTAGATGCCCCCTTAAGTTACTTGCCTCAAACAGTTTAAGGGGTATCCCTGACGCAATTAGTGACCGCACAACACTAAATCACTCCACGAATGGTGTAGGGGTAGAAAGTCCCGGTAAAAAACATAGGTCCACACGGATTATTTTGCAATGATAGTAGAACTGGTTACAAGTGACATGGTTTTGTGTTTATGAATATAAATGACTAGAATCTTGTGATCACTTATAGCATCCAAAACAACTGGCATCCATATTTATTTTGGATTTAGCAGCGTAAGTTCCGGTGCATGGCTAAAGTGGTTAGGGGTCGTTTTGACTGGGTGGAAAAAGCGGGGGCGCTGTTTACGAGCCCGTAGCGAAAAATTTTATCGGAAAATGTAAGATTAATTGAAGGTTATTTGAAAGATAAAAAAATGGGCTACAACTTGATATTAACTGAAACTTCGAAATATTGTCACGCCAGTGTGAAAAAGCTCAGAGAATCTAGGCTAAAACGCATTGGTTTCAATGGGGAAGTTATTTAGTGTTGTGCTCCCTTAGTATATTCATGCTGTCTTCTGTAGATAGCAATCGTCTTGACATTTTGTACGTCGGTTTTTCTGACGTATAAATTGACGTATAATATGTGCGTTTAGCGTGTATAGCCAGCTCAACATGTTCAGGTCAAGCTCTGGTTCAAAATTATAATATTACGAATCTCTTGTGCAGTGGCGCAGTTTCGTTGTGGGAATGAGCCTGGGAATGAGATAGGAAAATAATACCAGAAGTGCACAGTGTACAGCGATATAAGCGGCCATATTTCTATTTTATACGTCATGTGAAGGTGCTTTACTCTGCAAGAAAACATGGATAAATTGCTTGTTTGTAGTGCTTTGCTTCTTGTTTTGGTGGTATATGCTGTTGCTGGAGCCAGAGTAAGTTTCGAATTATATCACTAATGTATTTTGATAGGATTATAGCTTAAATTTTGAACATAAATGTTAGACAATCTATTGCTATTTTTGCCTTATCTAAAATAATAACACTAAACCAAAATGATAAAGTTTCAAATGCTAGGTTGGATATAAATGAGCTTTGTTATAACTTCACTTTATAATTTGAGCCAACAACCTCTTTTTGAAAATGTAGGGTGTATGTGAGAAATTGCCATATAAAAAAT
>JXSR01S010825.1:24474-37417 GCA_000969725.1 Ophiothrix spiculata
ATTATATGTATTGTTTAATATCCGTGGATCTCGAAAATCTCTGAACCCTTACCGACGTCATCCGACCTTGCATTCATACTAGTTGTCGCTTTGTATTTTTTGTTCAATGTATAATATCAAAACACCATATGAAACAAAGCATGACGCGACGTCAAGACAAAGCTATCGAAGTATGTAATCATCATAGTAGGGTAGTTCAGATTGATTGTTTTTCGAGGTCATAAAAAAGCGTTATATTTGAAAGTTGTTTTGAGTATCGTTGACTATTTGTGCTTCATAAAAATTTTACATTGGTTTTTTCGACTTTTTTTTGTTATAACGATTGTATATAAAGCTACTTTTCTTTTCATGTAACCTTTAAATGATAAGCTTGATTGAAACCTATCAAAGCATTTTCTTTTACCGGTTTCATATTATATTAAATCTAAAGGTTTTGTACCAATTAAGGGTTAATTGCAAGAGAGCTTTTCTTGGAACACGTCTCCATTTGAGGTGATACTCACGTATTTTAGAGCACCAAGACGTGCTTTCATTTTCACTTTATAATACCAAATTATAGTAGTATACTGTCCTGTTTACGTTGTTATAATGGAAACAGCCCGCTAGTCCGAAGGTTCGGTAGTCCTAATGTTGACTAGTCCGAAATAAAAAAGGGTTCGCTGGTCCAAATTTTAAAAAAAGGTTCCCTAATCCGAAAATGAAATGAGGTTTGCTAGTCCGAAATTAAAAAGGTTTGCTAATCCTAAGGTTTGACAGTCCAAAAATGAAATACTAGAGTTCAACAGTGCGAAAGTGAAAAAGGTTCGCTAGTCCGAAAAGTAATTGTTCATGACAAGTTTCATTAATCACCCCTGTTATCTACCCCGTTTTGGAATATCGAAACTTATTACACTTTCAGAATAAAGAACCTTTTTTTCTTTCATTTTCGTACTAGTGAACCTTCGGGTTGGCGGGCAGTAATCGTAACAATTTATCTTAAAAACAATATTTTACCGATGGGTGGTGTATTGATGGTATTAGCTTCTTAAAAGAATTGACCCGTAAATTTTAATACTACAAAAAAGAGCACAATTTAGGCCTTTTACGAAAATTCATTGAAAATGGACAATTGGATTTTTGTTCTCATTTTTTCCGGGTAAAAATCTAAATATTACACAACATCTAAAACAGTTACGAACTTCCTGTTTTGCACGGATAAAAATAACCAAAAATGTGACCGTCCAGCCCAAAACAGCAGTAAATGCCAGCTCCTGTCATTTTCACTTTTTTAATTATTTGCAAAGACCATGCTTTAAGGATTAAAATGACACCTTAATGAACTTCACACGATTTCCAGAAGTCAAAACGTATAACTGAGATAAACGCGTTCAAAGATAAGTAAGCCCTATATTTTCTGTTGATCGTCTTAAGAATATGCCAATTTATTTCACATTTCCTATCATTTTCTTGAAATGAAACATTGCTAGTATTTTGTAGTAAGCACTAGGATTGTGAATCTGTCAAAAAATCAATTTCGGCAAATTATGACCTTGACATGTATTTTCACCTGTAGCGCAAAATGGAATTTCTGGCATTTACTGCTCATACGGGCTGGACGGTCACAAATAAGGAAAGCAAAACATAATTACTGTGATTACCCTTTCAGAAATGAAGTCAATAAAATAAGAAAAGCATGTTTATTAAAAAAAGCATAATTACGGCCCATTGAACTATATATATGTCAATATACAGTAATAGATGAAGATAAAATAAGAACAGATATCCCGTCAAAGATGCTCTAGTTATTACAACTCACGATTTTAAGTATTCTAGACAACTTCAGATGGTACTCGATAAAAATGATAGTGGACTCGTTCTTGACAGGTCGGACATAGGTGCTGTATTCACGTAACAAGTCTTCTAAGAGTTAATCCTCATACCCAGAATAGAGATCCAGATCCAAGTCGTTGCTGTTATTTCGTCGTGGTTCTGTAAATAGACGGGAAAGGTTGTGTTAAATAAGCTAAAGCTAATCGCACAAAAAGCATTAATGGATTCTAGCCAATAGGGTAGTTTCTGTTTTATTATGTTGAAATTTGCAAGAATCTGAAATTGTTTATACTATAATGAACGTCATTTTAAACAAGATACTACATAATTTATTAAACCCCAGAAAGTTTCAAAGACAAACAAACAACTTTAACCCACTTCGAATATCTAACGAAGTTCAAAGGCTATTGAATAATTCAACATGTGTCGTCTGAAGGCATCGGTTTGCTGCCAAGATTTAAATGATTCAGTATTAATGTGTCAGAAGCAATTATAAAGGGCAAATTTTAACGTATAATTAAGTGGATATCAAGAAGTGTACTGTATTGTTTCCTACACCTTTCAGACCATGTTCCCCAGAAAAAAATGGCTGTCTCCATCACTCGCCCCCTCCAATGAAATCAATAAAAAGCATCATAGCAAAATCTAAATATTTTCGTCTTTTAAACTGAGTTTTATCCAGAAAAAAATCCAAAAAGATATCTCGGTGGCCAATTGTCTGCCTTTTTCCAGTCAAAGGTATACAATTGTCTACCGTAATGAACCTTTTTCTGGACAAAGTTCAGTTTTAAAGACTTTATAAATGTAATTTAGATTTTACATGTTAAAAGTATAAGTTCTCAATTATGTGATGACTCACCCCGAAAGGGGGACTTTGCAGATGATATCAATTTTGAGTTTATCATTTCATCTGTTACAGCATTATCTAAGCTTTAAAATGACACCTTATTTGTCGATATTGATCAAGGCGTTCATATTTTACAACAGAAAATCTGCTGGAAATTCTTATTATTTTCTTTATTTTTTGCTACCTATTTTCACCAGCATCTTGAAAAGTGTTCTGCCGCAAAGTCACCCTTTTCGGTATGAGTCATCACATATAGTAAAATGATGATGTTAGTGTTCACAATTTGACCTTTTCATGGGCTTATTTTTCAAAAAGTTCTAAAATTTGCGCCAATTTGTTGGCAATATTTAAGAAAAACTTTAGCCCAATATAACGTATACTATACAGGTATATTCAGGTAAAATGTTTTTTTTCTTTGTGATTTACATTTAGCCCGTAGGTGGAGAGTTCCAAACAAAACAAAAGTTTGTCCCTCTTAACAAGAAACACTGCCACCCTTGGGGGTAACAACCGATAGTTCAGTCTCCACTCAAATTTTAACTTATGTCTTGCTGAAGATTTTGAGCATCCAACGTCCTTACTGTACTTGCCGTAACTGATATCGCTGTAACCAATGACCGCTGCTTACTTCTATCAAAATAGATATACCGAAGAAACGGCATCAGTGGGTTTTCCCCTAGCTTCTACATTTGTATTCCTGTGACTATAAGATTATTTTTACAAATGCGAGGATTAAATTTGGTGACAATGACCTAGTCATGGCCCTGTTCAGTTTACTGCGCAAATATTTACAGGGTAGAATGCTGGCTAGCAAAGTGGAAGCTAGTGGAGCTTAGTGGAGTACGCTCTTATGCGGAATTTCATTACATCTGATCTTTATCAACAGCTGTCTTAAAATATATCAAATAAATTAAAGCTTTCCGCCAGTGATTCTCCACGGGCAAAACAAATTTAAAAGTATTATACCGAGAATAGCAATTCATGATCACTCCTCTGTACATGTATACGACACCTCTGGATACGACACTAATACGACAATACTAATTTTAACCCTAAAAGAGCCAAGGGGCGGAATCCGCCCCTCCCACATTTTTTGTTATACCCATGGGCGTCATATCAGGGGGGGACAGGGGGACACGTCCCCCCCACTATTTTGTGTGTCCCCCCTCACAATACTAGGTGTCCCCCCACGGTTTTGAAAATTTGACCTCGGACCCCCCCAAAATTTGCCCTCGGACCCCCCCACACTTTTTTTCGCGTTGAAACTTCTTGACTTTTTTTCTTCAAGCCCTGCGCTTATTTTAAAAGCATTTTTATGAAAATCGGACCTAGGTTTGGGACGTGGTTTTCCTAAAAGGAGGCTGGGTCAAACGAAAACAAAAACTGATTTTCAATGGGAATTACACACAAATCGTGTTTTTTGCTTTCAGGATACCCTTCCACTTTGTTTTATCTAATCTATTTGATTTATTTGGAGCAAGAACATATGTAAGCATACTTTGACACACATTATTGCTAAAAATGCAACTTTTACTTGAAAACAAATAGCGAAATACCACGATTTTGGCGATTTTGTGTGATTTTCGCGATTTTTGACTGACGTCACTAATGATGTCACTGTGACGTCATACAAGGTCCGATTTCATTTTTTTTGGTACCAATGGACTCATGAGGGTCATAGCTATCCACCAGTATCCTACACGTGATGTTTCGTCAATCGGTTTTCGAGATCGGAAGGGGGCGTCCCCCCCCCCCCCCGGCGGGGGGGGGGGGGTGGAAAAAGCCCGGCTCTTTAAGGGTTAAAGACTATTTCAGCTAAAGTAGTAAAGCAAAACTGAATAAAAAGTGCTCAGTAGTTGCTTCGGCAAATGCCTCATTAATACCAAGAATCAACCAATCAATCAATCAATTAGTCAATCAAAACGCATTCATGCATGACCCTCTAACTATACCTCGAATTCCGAATGCCAGTTGTGCCTTGAAGTGCAATTATTCACGGTTTATTGATTACATTTTGCTATTGTACACTGTTATAATTATTAAAGCAACTTTAAAAACGATGTGCTGCTAATTTTCATTATCAAATATTCCACATATTCAGTGGACTGCTTCTGATTTTGATCTCTAAATAGGAAATCAAGAAACAAAGTGTGAGATATCCGAAATCGAAAGTTGAGATTATAGGGCATTAAAATTAATTTCGCCAGCGTACCCCTCATTTACAACACATTGAAATAAGAACGTACAAGGCACAATTTGGTGCCAAACACCAATATGGCTCGCGCAATGAGATTGTAAGAGGTGTTACTAGTGAGGAAATGATGTTGCAATTGCTGTTATATTAAAACTATTGATACTGTATTTTGGCCTTTTTTATACTATACAAGTGTTTGCGAACCGTCCCGTACACGTACATGCATTGTAATGTATGCAGAGTTTCTCCCCTCCAGATATATAGCTCAGTGGGTAGGTAAGGGATGGCATTTGCAAGATTACGCTGTGCAATGTCAACCTCTACCTAGAAAATGAAACCACTTTGTGTTCAATACTACACAATTTAGAAGACAGAACTCAAATGTTATATTTTCTTTATTACAGGTTGTCATATTTTGAATATTCCTATTGCTACTGAGATCAATGCAACTCAACTAAAGTCGGTCGGTATTAAATATTTTCAGGCTTTCTTTTAAATCCGAAATTTCCTCATTGACATCTCTAAATACTATATTGCTCTCGCGCCTGCGCGCGAGCAATTACTAAAAGGATGAATGGTGAAACTCGAGCATTGTTAATAAAATGTAATAAGGGGCTCGAAATAGGAATTGTTTTTCTATGATAAGCTATTGTTTAGAATAAAATCATGTTTGTGCTGAGTAAAAATGTAAGCTTGTAAGTTTGTACTCCATCAATAGCTAATTATAATACTAGAAAGATCAAAATCAAGAAATACTTCGTTCATATTTTGTTATTTACATAGCTTATCATATCTTACAAAATGTTGTGTTTTTCAAATGACATAAACATAACACATAGAAAATGAATAAATGATCAGAATTTAAGACACTGTATCAATTCTAAAACTGAATATACTTTAGCTAAGTATTTAAAAAGCTTGGAAATGATCTAAAAGCACAGATACTAGACTAAAACTGCCTTCCTTACTAAGTTCCTCCTTTCTCCACCGATATGCCGCATCACATTTGTTTTGATAATAACAGTAAACAACAAGTCTTACATTGAAGACTAACTCCCGCCAGGATTAGAGGGATGAAACGAAAACTTCTCAATGTCAACGTCTTATTAGGATGACGGGAAATGATAGTGCTATTTCAACTGACAACTTACTGTGAGCAGAAATCGAGTAATCTTTAGTACTCTCAGTCCCCGGGGGGCACTGACATAGAAAGGTGATACGGGTATGTGTGGTCCTCAAGACCCCCTTTTCACGCCTTGTCTGCCGGTCCCTAGACCCCCATTTCAAGCACAACCTTTAGTTCACGTGATCACAAGCCTTATTTTCAAAAATGTGACCCGTCATATCGAAAGGTACCTTAAGGTCGGCAAAATTAAAATTGATTTTTTGATCTCATCTGGAAGATTATATTTTAGGCTTTAAAATGACACCTTGCTTTTGGTTATTGGATGTTCGATTACAAAGTTACATCTAAATTGGTAAAATGTATCGGGCTGATTCCGAAAACTAAAGTTCTGAGAAAATCAAGTTTAAAGTTTCGGTACTGGTTAAACGTGAATGAAGAAAGGATTTTTATATCGGTTTTTAAAACATTTGTCTTATGTTTTGGATGTTGGAACCTGATTAATATGATAGAATACACATCAAAGGTAACATTTCTGATGAAATTAGATATTCGACCTTGGACGTGATTTTTGATTATGCTCAGCTTCAATTGCCCGTATCTCGTAATTAACTATGCCGGTATTAAGGTACCTTTAGATATGACGGGACACAAATGTTCAGTTCCCTAGCCTCATTTTGTGAAATTAAGTTACCAAGACCCCTCATTTCAAACAAAATTTTGAAACATTTTGCTTCCAGAGCCAAAAAAACCACCCTAGTTTTGAAGGGACATTATTTTGGTCCCTTCCGTTCTCTAGACCCCCTTTTCAGAGTCAATCTTCCGTTCCCTAGACTAGGGTTTCAGATATCGGGGCCGCACACCCCTACCAAAACCAAAGTCATCAGAAGAAAACATTTTTTGTGTCAAAAGGTGATACATAATTACTTCATATCCACGATCTTGGTTGTTACATTACTTCCTGTGACCATTGACCATTTTCCCTATTTTCCTGCAATAATCCAGGGGCGTAGCGAGGGTGTCTTGCGCCCGGGGCAAGAATTAAAACTGGCGCCCACCCCCCACCCCCTGGGGGAGGGGGCAACTTGAAAAAGTACGCCCCAAAAAATTCCAGCAGCTTTGAAAAACTCCTCTTTTTTGGCTAAAATGGGTAATTTCTGCTAAAATATGCTTTAAAATGCCCAATGTGACAATCATTAGTAATTCTAACGAACTCATATACAACAGGGAAGGTTGATTGCAGGATACATAATAATCTCAGGATGTCAATTTCATTTCAAACGTATTTTCCGACTACTTTATATCGATATTAAAAACAATTTTTATATATCGACCAAACAAATTCCTCTTAAATTCACATTCTAAGTATTCTACTGCTTATTTCCCAACATTTATGGTTCATCCATGCGACTATACATATAAATTATTTATACAGATGACAGAATTCAATTTGGTGGCAATCTGCTTGTGGCGGCTCAGCATAATACCAAGATAGCATATCATTTTATGATCACATGGGAAATGGAATTAGCATCAGTCAAAATTTCAAACTTCTTCACGGCTTATCAATATTAACAGCAATAAATTGAAATGAAGCACAACAAATAAATCATAACTTTCCACCAGAGATTCTTCTCTATGACGAAAAGCAATCTTAGAGTATTCAACAAACCTCATTGTTTATGAAAAATAAAACAATAACCACCAAAACACGTGGAGTAAAAAATTTCTTACAACACATTGAAGTTTTGTGTGTGTTATCAAAAGGATGAATAGTGAAACTCAATAACCATTATGATATTACTAAAATAATTAATTTACCTTTTCTATTGTGATTCTTCATCAGAAAAACAAATATAATCACTGGTAAAAGTAATAAAGGTTACACTACCCTACATATGAATACAAATTCTAATTCCTAAATGCATTTCGCTAAGAACGTGTTATTAATTAATGAAAGTGGAGCTTTGTTTGAAAAATATTATGCGGGGCGTTGAAGTAGGTATTGCCTCTGTAAAACAAGCTGCTACTGTTTATTAACTCAAGTTCTTACGTATATAGCAATGTGAATAATGGTTTTTCAAAAACACGTTGTATATAACTATACGGTTTATACACCTAAAATACATTAAGTAATGACTGCAATATTAGATAGAACAGCCCTTTTCTCTGTCTGCAAATCATAATTATATGATTGTCTAGTAACGTGTCTTATATTATGATTGCTGAAAATCAGTACAGTGAGAAAATAAAATGCTTTAGTCGGGGCTTTGGGTAAAGTGTATTATCTATGAAAATATGAATAATTTAACATTTAAGAATCATCGTGTAAAAAACAATACTTATAACACCTTGAAATCAAGAACGTGTTATTAAAAGGATGAACGTTGACACTCAACGGTGTGGTTAAGATAATGTAAGGGGTGTTGATTGTCCTTTCTTCTTTTTTTTTATGCTAATACAAGCCAAGGTTTGTTATTTGTGTGAATACGCTTTACAACAGTTAATAATAATGATTAAACTTAGAACGAAGTACATGGACAAGATATTGTTCATGCCTGGTGTTCATATCAAGTTTCAAGTCTTATTCATATGTTGCTTCGCAGCACATTACATTATACTCTTCACGATAGATGACAACATACCCAAAGAAAATTTATAATCTGATAAAATTTAAAAATATTTATCTATTTGTAAAACTGGATTAGATAGACAATTTTAGTAACTGATGTGTTATTTTTTTATAGAAGCTTAGAAAATGATCCAAAAGCACAAACACTAAACTAATAATTGTTCTCCCCTCTTTTTTTATATCTGTTGAATTGCATTTGTCTTGACAATAACTGTACAGAACAGGCCTGACATTGAAGAACTCCCATCGGAATCATGCAGAGGTTGAATTTCTCGATGACAACGTCTGATAGTGTTATGAGAAACGATACTGTTATTTTTATTGTCAAGGTAACCATGTAACTGTATAAACAGAAATCGGGTTTTTAACACTTGACTTAAAAGTTCAGTCGTCAGAAAATGATTGATTTTTGCTGCAAAAGGCGATTCTTCAATTTGTTCAAAGTCATAGTCTTGGATGTAGCAGTGCACGGTGACTTTATTTTTATTATTATTATCTAATTTTAAAACGAAGAGTATTCAGTATGCTATCTAGATTTAGTACTGTGACAATCATTAGTTATGCTAGTAACAAACTTATATCGGTAAATAAGGTTGATTGCAGATTGCTCAAGCAAAATAATCAGATCGGCTGTAACAAAGTTCTATTCTAATTCCGATGCCAATTTCATCTACATCAAGCCAAGTAAAAATCCGAACAAATTCCTCTTCAACTCACCGTTCATCCATTTTAATTGATTTTCTTTTCTCACGTTCGTAGCTCGTCCTCGCGACTATAAGATTATTGTTACAGATTGACAGGATTAGACTTGGTACCATTCTACTTGTTGCGGCTCGGCACATTAATGTTAAAGATTATTTATAAATTTAGTACATAGCATATCGTTTTACCGCCAACTGGGAAATAGAATAAGCAATGGCTTACTCTCAGGAGCAATCTGATTTCAGAATTTCATCACGGCTTATCAATATCAACAGCAATAAACTGATATGAAATACAATAAATTAATTACAGCTTTCAAGCAGTGATTCTTCACCCACGAAAAACAAACTTTAGAGTACCTTCAGCAAATACTTTTAATATCATTTATAATTATAATGAATAGTTAAACACCAACACGCGTCGTATGAAAAACATTTCATGAAATTAAGAACGTGTTATTAAAAGGATGAATAGTGAAACTTAAGCATTTTTGTTTAAACATTATGAGGGGCGTTGAATTGGGTGATGTTTTGCTAAAGATAACCCATAGTATATTTGTGTTCAATAAAAGATTAAGCTTATACGCATCAACTAACTATAGAGATTATAATGCAACTTTTTTAAAGACATATATACAAAATAATGAACAATTGAACGTACACACAATTAAAAGAATTTAAGATACTTTAAAATGCTTTGATCAATTATTAACCGAAGTGCTATTTTGAAAGCTTGAAAATTAATCCAAAAATACCGCGTGAGTCAGTAAAAATGATACATTCATAAAGCGCTTCTATATATGAACAAACGGTAATGGGGAGGCTTTTACACACTTAGAGATAATAAAATCCCGTATTTCAAGATATCAAAATTCATGTTTGTATAATTATATGCGTGCATGACTACATGGTAATTTTGAATTCGTGCCAACTGGTTTAAGCTGTCAAAGGTGCATTTACGAAAATTAATCTACTAAACAAGCTCAAAATATGATGCTATATTGTTTTTAACTTTAACTTTACAAATTTGAAGAAGATATTATCTTCAATATGTCCTCCCGTCTCAATAACTGCATATATTGCCTTCTTAAAGCATTAAGATTTAATTTACCTACGTTTCTAGCTCATCATCACGACTATAAGATTATATAAACAGATTGACACTATTTATCTATACTTGTGGTGTCTTTACATTTTGCTAAGATTGATAAAATTATAGCATATCGTATTACGATCACATGGGAATAAGCATCAGCTTAAGGAGAAATCAAATTTAAGAATGTCATTACGGGTTGTCATTTACATCATTATATCAACAGCAAATACAAAAAATAAATTATGGCTTTCCTTCAGTAATTCTTCGCCAGCTAAAAATAAAGTACCATTATTATTTACGACAAAACTAAATTGCATCAAGAGGCGCCGTGTGAAAAACAAATATATTGCGAATTACAACGTGGTATATTTGAAAAAAAAAATATTTTAGATTATGGTGCGCATATAACTTCTTGTGTTGAGTAAAAGGTGCACTAAGCAATGTAAGCAACTCTTGTCGTAACGGTCTAATAATGCTCTAAATACATTATCAATGTTTAAGCTGTCTTATTGGAAAGAATGACAACAAAATAATTATGTCTCCTTAATTCATATAATCTAGTAAATATTTCGAGTATTACATTGAAGAACGCTCAACGAGATCGGAGAGATGGTTGAATTTATCACTATCATCTATGGCTGGTGGGAAATTGTATTGTAATTTTAGATAAAAAAATAACTCTAGCATGTCTAGGAAGAATGAAAGTTCAAATACTTGACTCGAACTTTAATCGTAGGAAACTGAAAAGTTTGTTAAAGAAATGGATCTAATCGGTAAAGATTGGCAATCTAACAATACAGAATATCAAAATCCAATGTTATTTTCCATTAGTTACGCAAATGTATAATCAATCCTCCCCATTTCCCATTTAACTGCTTCAACATGTTCAGTGGATTCAATTTTCTCCGAGTCAGGTTTTCTAGCTTATCGACTATGAGATTATTCATATAGATGACTGGATTAGATGTGGTAGCGTCTATATTATCATCCACCTTGTATGCTAAAATCATGCCTGATACCGTCAGATGAGAAACAGAATAAACATGAACATGCTTTCAGAAGCATCAAATTTTCAGAATTTATCAACGGTCTCAACATTATCAAAGGTATGATATAACTAGAATAAAACAACAAATAATTTATATCTTTTCCCTGTGAATCCCGCGTGTTCACACTATTAAAGCACAAACAAATAAAAGCACTAAGAATATCATGACATAGTGCCACCTGATGCTGTGCAACACACATTGCAAGGACGATAAAAAGTGTTGATAGGATAGATGCTCCGGTGCATACATTACTATTTTAATACGTACAATAACACTTAATAAGAATGGACCAATGCATCAGCTTACTCTTAGAAGGGGAAATCACATTTCAGAAAGTCATCACGGGCTATCATTTACATCATAATATCAACAGCAGTAATATAACTGATATGAAATACAATAAATAAATTATAGCGTTCCTCCAGTGGTTCTTCAGCAGATAAAAACAAAGCTAATACCTTATTATAGAGGGGAGCCTGGCCGAGCGGTTAGAGCACGGGTCTCGTAATACAGAGATTGTGGGTTCGAGCCCCGGGCCGGGTCGTTTTCGTCTCCTTGTTTCCCTGGGAAAGAAACTTTACTCTACTTGCTCCGTGGTCGGACAGTCACGTAAAGCCGTGGGTCCCCTGTGCAAATGCTCCTTCATGGGGAGTTGCATACAGTATATACCTGGTGAGTCTATTTACGACAAAACTAAATTGCATCAAAAAACCTCGTGTAAAAAACATATTATACTGCGAATAGCATCGCGGATTATTTAAAAAATATTGGAGATAAGCGACTATTAAAACTTCTTGTGATGAGTAAAATGGTGTACATCTCTTTGTTCATGGGTGTACTAAACAATGTAAGCAACCCATGGTTTTTAACGGTCTAACATAACATAACATAATTATATCTCCTTAATTTATAACACTATCAGTAAATAACGGGTATTTACATTGAAGAACGCTCACTGACGCGATCAAAGAGACGATTGAATTTGTCAATGTCAACTACGGCTGGTGTAATTTTAATTGAAAAACCTACTCTAGCATGCCTAGAAAGAATGGAAGTACATTATGTTGAAGAAATGGATCTAATCAGTGAAGATTGGCAACCTAACAATAAAGTATATCATAGTCCAATTTCATTTTCACACATACAGTGTATACCAGTGGCGTAACCAGAGGTCTTACAACCCGACAGCCACCTGCCCCCAGAAAAAAAATTAATCAGGTTCCAACATCCAAAACATAAGACTAATGTAACAAAAACTGAGATAAAAATTCTTTCTCCATTCAAGTTTTACCAGTACAGAAACTTTAAACTCAATTTTCTCAGAACTTTACCTTTCAGAATCAGCCCGATGCCTTTTCCCAATTTTGGATGTAACTTCGCAATCGAACATCCAACACCCAAAAGCAAGGTGTCATTTTAAAGCCTGAAATATAGTCTTTTAGATGAGACCAAAATATAAATTTTCATTTTGGGACCCTTAACCCTCGTCTAC
>JXSR01S010827.1:25766-37819 GCA_000969725.1 Ophiothrix spiculata
CGTTTGATTTTTCTGATCAGAACAGTGCAATTTTCATAAATTTAATTCAAAAAGGTTCCTTTCATTAATATGTAATAAAACAGAACTGTTTGTTCAAGTACCGTTTGTATTTTTCAATTTATGGACAAGTGGCCTTTATGTGATAGGCTTTACTACACAGTTTGCCTCAAGCCAAAAACGAAAATTTTTGGCTTGTGTTTCTCGAGCAAAGTGACACTGACAGTCATGGACTCACAAGTGACTCCAGTCTCATGTCATGATCAAATCTCAATCATCACTGAGAAAACTAGATTAAAAGATTTTGTGGTTCAATGTGCATATAATATTGTCAAAAGTATGGCTTAGTCCTAATACGTTACTGTTTTGATGGAAAAGCATTCACATTTACTCAAATTGGGTGCTCGTTTGCATCCAATTTATGAAAATTGGGTGCTTTCATCTGACATTTGTGTCTGATATGAAAACCACATGATCACTATACCAAATCTGTGAAAAACCCACCCCATAATACCTAGGTCTAACGCCCCTTTACCGCAATGGCCAAAATTTGGCCGACCCGATTTTTCTATTTTATCTTTCAAGTTGCGTACATCGATGACTGACAAGAGCAAGAGCATTAGTTCCGCTATTACTAAAACATTAATTGCAACAACTAGTGGGACATTTGGACTTGAAAAATCAGAGATTTTGTACCATTGTTTACATCATTTTTGACGCCATCTTAGTCTGTCAAGTGTGTTGAATTCGGCAGTCCAAAGTCGAAATTTTGTCGATTTTTGGTACATGAAAGCTTTTGATTATGAATTCTACTTGATCTGAGTGATATTTGATAGTGATCACAGACATCTGTTGCTACAAGAGGTGCATCTGCTTCATATTTCAAAATTTTGTTGGCTTTTCGCAGTTCTCAATGGCTGTTAGCCCAGACCCAATATGTAATGAAATGGAGTATGGGTCTGGAAGCTCAGACTACCCCATAAGGCAGGCACATATATACGTATACCTTTTCAACACAAGTAACCTCCCCCCACCGCCGGGGTAACCGTGAGCATTGTGTCCGATTTATTGGATATGGATGTATCACGAACCTTCACTGCAACAGCGCCAAGCCTCAAAATAAACCGGGTCGAATTCTGTAAAATTGCCCCCTTAAATGGATGAACTAGGGCTAAAAAATGTCCCAATAGCACATAAATCGCCCCCGTCATGATTTCCTGGGTTTATTCAGAGATTCTCAGCTTCTCACAAGATGCCCAACTTTTCGTAAGTTCAAAGAACAAATGCTGACAAAATCACAACTTGGCTTCACCAAATAGATAATACACATTTTGCATTACAAAACAATTGCAACATCGAATTAAGTCCTCATTAATAATTTCTATTGCCAGTGTCGCAAAACATACTTCTACTTCTATGCTGTGACTCATCAAAGCCTTTAAAGCATCTGGATGAGGGTGCAGTGTGTTGCTTCAAGCAGTGGACGCATGGTGAAAATCAAGTGCTTTCTATTTTCAATGTGCAAGTAAAAAAAAATTCTCGGTCTAGTTGACACCGATGGCTCCCTTGAACTGCTCAAGACTAGGCAGTTCGATGATCTTATGGGGGAGCTCATCCCAGTCTCTCAATGTTCTTGTAAAGAAAATGTTCTTAGGCCAAAAAAAAAAGAACTCTGTCTCAGGTTCCTTAGGCCAAAAACTCGAAGTGCTACGCGTTTTTGTGGTTTTTTTAGTCAAAAAGGCTATGCGCACGCGGAAATCTTGTTTTTATTACGTTTTGAAGCGGCCAAATTTTTTCCTTTTTTTCCCTCTCGATACATAAGAAAAAAATAATAAAAGCAAAAAATCTCCTGAAAACCTAAAATAAAAAAAGAAATGCGGTAAAATTCTAATTTTTAACCTAATGCGCGCGGGTAGCTGAGGCAGAGTTCTTTTTTTCTTTGGCCTTTGTATTTGAACTGAGGCGGGTGAAACGATGTTGACTGCTTCTTGTTGTTCTAGTCCTTGGTGTTATGTACTCTGGAAGTGGCACTGCGATGAGGTTATTGATGATTTTATACAACAGTATGAGCCTGGCATTCTTTCTTCTGTTCTCAAGGGTGGGTAATCCCAGATCTTTCTGCATAGTGGTGACACTTGCGTCCCTTTGGTAGTTGTTTGTTATGAAGCGAATTGCACTGCACAGCGTGATAGGTAATTACTATGCACAATACACCGATCCAAAGACCTCATCGTGCAAGCCCAATTACCCAAATCAAACAGAGCGAAGGAGTATCGTTTTGGCCAGCTGCCATTATGATTTTGTGCATGTCAAACTAATTGTTTTTGTTCGCCGGTACTGGTTTTGATTTCAAAGTTACTAACAAAATCAACATTTATTAATAAATCCCAAAATTCAACAATGATTTCAAGGAAAACATGTAGCAAAACATTTTAGTGGAATTTAGTGATCAAATCGTTCGTGTAAGTATTGAAAAAAGATCGCTTTAGTCAGTGCATTTATTCGGAAAAAAATTTGCAATGTAGCCGTAGCGCTGTTGTGTTGTAGTGGGTCCCGGTAGATTATGCACCAAGCATACTGTGTCTCGGGTCGTATTTTGCGGTGTAGAAACATGGCATTTCGATCGTCATTTTTTGAAAAACAGCTTATATTTGATTGAAAATGAGTTTACATTTAAATAAAATAAATATTGTGTTTTTTTGTCAATGATACTCACATCTTTGTCAGAATCGGAATTCTTGCTAAATTTGACAACTGAAAATGACCAAAAACATACCTGGTTTTCAGCGATCGCAATGTACATAAAATTTCTCATCAGATTGGAGAAATATCTCTGAAAAATGCTTTTCATGACCTTTTCATCACATTTGACAAGTGTGACCCAAAGAAATAAAGATTTACAGGGACTTTCCTAAGGGTGTTCAGATCATGGGGCTATAAATTAAAATAAAACATAGTGAAAACAATTTTTTATTTTGTATGTGGTTATACATTTTATAAGGGGCTGCAAGTTTAAATTGGTGCTGGTAACATGTTTTTCAATGTTTACAATACTTCATGTTGATACTAGTGTGCGAAACAAAGCACATTTAAAATAGCCCCGGTCAGTCAGCTGCCCAGGACTATTTTTTTTCAAAATTTTCAAAAATAGCCCAGGTAAAAAAAAAGTATTTTGACCAGCGCAATGGCTAAAATTTTGCCAACCCAATTTTTCGATTTTATTTTTCAAGTTGCAATAATTGATGTATGATAGAAGCTACGTGAGCATCTGTTCCGCTAACTAAGAAATAAATTGCAATGACTATTCTGATATTTGGATTTACCTTGCTTGAGAATCAAAAGCCAAAAAACTTCGTTTTTGGCTTGAGGCAAGCTGTATATATTTATGTGATAAAAAAAATCACATAATGGCCATGCGTTTTAACCTCGCCGAATTTTTGTCACACACCCATTTTTGAAATTTGCGACACGTTTTTTCCTTCAAATGATCATATCTTTCAAATTGAACAAGGAATCCAAAAAACACTCAGAATCATTGTCAGGTGTAAGGTTCTAATGCTACATTTATTTTAATGAGGCAAAATGTCAACTGACGGTGACCCATGGTTATAATGTCAAAAAAACTTATGTATTACACCTATATCTGATTTGATGTCACTTTCTTGCAGCTGAGACTTAGGCCTTTCCAGCAATATATAATTGTAGGGGGGTTATCACTCACAAAAAATGATATACTTTTTCAAAAAATGACCATAATAAAACATGCGTTTTTTGTCGCAACTTCAATAGACTTCAATAACCATCCTCCCACAGGGTTTTCTTGGTCATATGTACAATATAAGTGATGTTTCTCCTTTAGAATAAACTTCTTCCACTTGTTGAAAGTTTAAAATGGTTTGCACAAGTCACTGAATGAGCAAAGAGAGCAATGATGAGCCGTGCATGATTGTAACTCAACATGTTTACGATAAAATTACAAAATGTATAATGCACATCATAATTGTCAACCAGCAAATTTAAACTTTTCTTCATGTCCATACACTGTACAGCTATTAACACAGAGTTATGTGTATAATAGTTCATTACAGTAGTCAGGACATCTTACTAGTTAGAAAGATTTGAATGTTTTTTGTGTTTCTCACATGGCAATGGCACATATAATATCAGTATAGTCTGAATTTGACAAAGTAAATCCGTGGCGTGATTTAATAAGTTAAATCCCAAAATACAAGATACAATCCGTTGGTATGATAGCAGTAGCTTTTGTATTTGGTTTGTACTGATGAGGATTGTCGGCCTGATGTTGCTCATAATAATAGCCTGTGATTACCTTTGTGCCATGTGGATATTGGTTTTGGTGACCAAATTCATCAACTGTATTTACTAGTTCTTCAATTAATTTGACGCCATCGGATGTAACATGAAGCAAAAAAGAAATCATATAATGCATTTGCATCCGGTCTTATAGCTACAACAGAATCCTTACATACTACCATGCTTATCATGTCATACTGATCTATTTGTAAGTTGTCAGGAGTGGCCTCCTGATCTTGGGTGCAGGCTTCTGCAACATTGCTGCTGTCAGATGAAACACAATTGGAAAATGTTACTACTTTGAATTTGTCGACAAAATATCCTTATTAAAGCAATACTCTAAGATTTTGATCAAAAATGGTTTATAGTAAAAACAGCATAAAATGGAGGAATGTGACTATCTAAAAGCGTTTTCCAGTGTATTTTGTGAAAAAAATATTTTTACATTAAAAAATGGATAAAAAGCACATGCATGCTTTCCTATACTAATACATGAGGAATTAAATTCGGGATCCCAAATTTAATTCAACAATTGGCCATAACAGAAAAAGTAAGCATATTTGAGCCAAATCGTTTGGAGGGTATTGATATCTACCAAAGACAAACCCAATAAGCCTTAAAAAAATCAAAAGTCATGGGTGACAGGGGGCGCTTTATTTTTAACACCTTATAGTATTGCTTCAATACACCCATCTATTTCTTGGAGAACATACTAGTAGGCCTATAGCAGTGTATTATTTTAGGTATTTTACAATATAAACCTAAAGATAATACTGTCAGCTCTATATTGATACCAAATTTATTGAAAAACATTGATTTTTAAAGAAAATATCAACATATTTGCACTTCTAGGCACTATAAATTACATTTCCCACAAAGATTGTACATAGCGCACCGCTTCCTCCGATATTTTTACAACTCATAGCTTGACCAAGAAATATGGGCTCAATCTATCCAATTTTATAACAAACTTGTACCATGAATACAGCCTTAAAACCAATGGTATGTTTTGTTTGGATCAGGTCCAGGTCATTCATGATCAAAGGGTTATATATCGAGGATTGAGAGCCACAAGGCCATATTTGCATTGGCAACAATCCCTTGAACAAAAGATTTTCAAACCTTATGGGTCTTTGCAGAGGAATGATCTTGATCCATATGTGTAACAAAGCATTCTCCTCGAGCACCATCAGGTCTGAAACCTTTTGTTCTAGGGATTGTTGCCAATGTAAATACGGCCTTGCGGCTCTCAACCCTTGATATCATATTTTCAGAAATGATCTTGAAATTGATCCAAGATCATTCAAGATCATCCAAGGTCATTTCAAAGACTGCAATAACTTAGTAAGCTAATAAGATCTAGGGAAAGCGATATGGTCCCACAGCTATCAAGAAGTTTCCGATCGCATACCTAACAAATTTATGAGAAACCTGAAAATGTGTTTTTAGTTTTTATTTTTGCTTCCACTTTCAAAATGAGTTAGCTTTAAAATCAACTGACATTGAGTTGCCTCTCCATTTCCATTAAAAGAGGATGGTTTCAATCTTTAGGTTGCGAATACTAGTAGTTAGATTATATAATAGTTAATCAACAATGATTGGGAAAGGTAGTTTATTTAGCACTGTAGTTGTACTTCCCTCACTTTGCACCAATGAGTTCTGGGTTCGATTCCCGGTCCTAGTGCTGTATGTGCTTTTGGTTTTCAGTCCATATTCACTTCTGCAAGTTTTTCTCCTATACTTTGGTCTTCCTTCTGCACTTAATTAAAACTGTCGTCAGATTTGTCCATCATAGTCTTCTCAACCCTGGGTATCGGACGCTGCAGAAAGGGTAAATATTACAATCAAATTATTAAAGTACCAAAAGGATTACATGTACTATAAGGCTGTGATCAAGTATATGGTATACGGTATTTGCTATATGCTCCCGGGGGATGCACTCATATTTAAAATTGGCAGGGATTATCCTCATCACTAACACATGAGTGCCTCCCCAGGAGCGTATATAGCGAATATCATATACCGTACCAAAAGTATCATGTGCTCTTGTAAAGAAAGCCAAAAGCTGAAGTGAAATGATTGAGATGATTGACTTGCAATCAGAGTGTTAGGTCACGTTCCCACTAATAAACATATGGGCCCAGACCTGAGCCCACATACAAGATGGCTCGGCCCACATTGATTTCCTGTTCTCACTGTAGCAATAAAGTACTATCACCCGTGCCAAACGCCGATATGGTATCGAGCCCACTTGTAACCAAGATTTTAATATCTTTTATTTTCACTTGCAATCCAGACCGCTCACTATGAGTTAACATAGCGTGAATTTATCATAAACCTTTCTGTTGTGGACCATTGTGCTGAACTCATATTGAATTTGTTCATAAATCTGCAAATAGTTCCATGTCTTCAAGCAATCATATTATCCCTGGCAAAAAATAGGTACATTCATATGTACTTAAAATGTATGTAGAATGCACCTAATCTTTACCTAATACAGTATAGGTACATTTTACGTATACTAAGCCAGGGTTGTACTAAGCATGTACCTATATTATACCTATGACACGGTCCTGTAGAGGAAATGTACCTATTTTGTACCTAATTTATACGTATTTAGAACTTAGGTGAAAAACAACTTCATTTATCTTAGAAGTATACCTGCATATACCTATTTTGTACTTTATATCATTACTAGACTTAATCATTTGATTTTCAATTTGCATGTACCTAAGAATACCTATTTCAGACTTGGAACTTTTAGGAGGTGTATTACCTAATTGTATCTATTTCATACTTGTCCGTTTTCCTGTTTGTGCTCTCAGTCTATCGATTTGCTGTCTGTAAGTTTGGCTTGTCATAAGTATACCTATTTTTTGCCAGGGATAGTGATTGTCCATGTTGTTTGGACAGTAGTGACAATGTACGTAGATGTAGCTGCATTATGATATAGATCCTATTAACTTATTTTATACTGTAGCTTCTAAAATGGTGTAAATATCAAGCAAAATGATGTTGGTTGGAGCAGATGCAAGGTAACGTAATTGACATTCGCCATGTTCAGTGATGTTTGCGGGGTTTAAGATACAGCTAGCCTGTCATATTTTGTATTAACACAACAGCCAACGTACTTCCGGGGTAGAATGTGAGCTGGGCCCACTTACGATGGACGCGTTCTCACTATGCATTTGGTACCATGTCCTGGTACCGAGACTACTACTGATCTTTGATGTAGGTCTGAGCTCACTTAAAAACGATTCTCACTATAAAGGAAATGGGCTCGATGTAGTATCGAGTACCAAGACCTGGTACCAAACATTGAGAATGTGTCCTTATTAACATTTGTGATTATGATTTAAAATACTTTATTTGTTAACAGATAGGTAAAAGATTGGAATCTATAGTTCATCAGAATGGGTATCAGTGATTTCCGTGGCTTGCCTACGTGGTTAGCAGCTTGGTTGGCGATATCGGCTGTTATTGTAACATGGGATGGAACCTTCATGTTGCTACGGCCGCATTCCCTACCAAAAGGGAAACTGAATTGGCTCTATGCACCATGTAAGTGAAACTCATTTTATCAAAAATCTGCTTCAAGATGGTTTAAAATTTGCATGATTTAGTCATGCTGATATGAAGCAGGGATGCCACTTTTTCTACTTTAGTAGGAATTACTACTTTTTGGTCATTTTGGAGCATTTTTCCCATTTTTTTTTTAAACCAAAATTTCAAAAATGCAAGGTTGTTTTTTTATTAAAGAGTGATAGAAAGTTGCATAAATAGTCAAAATGTGCATGATAATAGAGATTTTAGCAACTAAAATATCCAAAATCTTCTCCAAGGGGAAGTTTTTCTCCTTCGGCTCGAAATTGGTATCCGATCGAGACTAATTTCCAATTTTTTCGGTACCCAAGTGGCATCCCTGATGAAGGTGAAGTCACATAGAAAGAGTATTCGGCCGAGCTCCGACTGAGCTGGCAGCCACAGCAAGCAAAACCTACAGGAGCGTTACTGTTAATGTCAAGGTGTCATGTGAATGCAAGAAAGCAGGGTTGGCTGAAGCGGCAAAAACTAGTTTTAGCCAGCTTAAGCCAACCCTGATGTCAGTGGCACTTGAAATGGTTCTTCAGGTGACAGTGTTACATGAATAATCATTTTAAGAGTCACTGACATCAGGGTTGGCTTTTAACTGGCTAAAACTAGTTTTGTCGCTGCCGGCAAAAACTGGTTTTAACCGGCAAAGAGCCAACCCTGCAAGAAAGTCGTATCTGCAATAGCTGCCATTTGTCATAAATTTGGATTGCACACTGTAAAATCTCCAGTCTTCGGTCAGTGGTTCTTGAAATTTCAAGAAACACTGACATAAGACACTGACATTTTGAGAGATTTTTCACATTCTTGTGACAAGTTGTAAAAAAGATATAACTTAGGGCAGCCATTGCAGATACGACTTTCTTGCACTCACATGATGAAGGTGTCTTGCTGTGAACTTGTAAAAACTTGTGTGGGCTTTCTCCTGTGGTGTGCCAGCTCAGCCGACTAGGCCTACTCTTTCTATGTGATTTGACCTAAGCATTAGGCCCCAAAAAAGGTGTTGTGTTGCTCTCAGCGACCGACCCTAGTCAAATATTTAAAAATATATATTAGGTTCAGGAAAGCACCAAATTTGGCTCAGAGTGGGTGTTTTTTGGAAAGTATTTTGAAAATTTAGCACTTTGGGTGGTTTTTAAAATAATGATAATAAAAAATATATATTTTCCGACTGACCGATTCAATTTTTCAGAAATTCCATTTGAGGGCAACACAATTTTTTTTTTTGCTTTACTAAGAAGACCGTATTGAACATTTCAGTAAAAGTCAACGAAAAAAAAAGTAAGTGAAAATCACATTTGGAGGATTTCTTTTTTGAGAGTGTTTTGTGTGTCTCATGAAACTTAACAAGGTGCTAGCAAGCTAACCCTATTTGTATTCAAATATTGACTGCTTTGAAGGGCATGATTTAAATTATTTCCCCAAGGTGATAGCAAAACCATGATATTCATGGTTTTATTCAGAGATGCCACATTTCAACATAAATTCTGAATTCAGAAATTTTCAATTGGTTTAAGCCTAAATTCAGATTTTTTTATTGGTTGTTTCGTGTACAAAGGTATAGGCAATTTTGGTTTCTCACATTCTTTCGAAGTATTTCAGATTTTTTGAACACCAATGAGTGGCATCTCTGTTTATTTCTTTTTAATTCATTTTACGATTTTTTTTGACAAACTTGATATACAAACAAGCTTGTCAACAGTGAGTGAAATTCCTAATGACATTGTTAACAAAAGACTTGTTGATACCAGCCTTACTAAACATGAAGAAAAGTATTGAACTGCTATGCAGTACAGTTAACGGCCCATAATGTCACATACACTCAGGTAGGGTTGCAGCAGTAAGTCTGCAGACCCCCGTGCAGACCTCAGATAAGTCAAACACACTTAATTAAATGACCAAAATTTTTTATTTTCCAAAACTTTATTTCACTGATTATGCACATTTTTTTTCAGATAACCTGTACATTACAATTGACAGAAGATATGGTGATATGGAAGATTCCTTTGGCCTGGCTCAGAGTTGGTAAGTGACTTTCACACCATGGAATTGATTAGGCCACACTAATTTAATTGTTTGTCTCAAAGCTGCCGTGCGCATTAGTTTAAACGTGTGCATTAACATCGCCAAATTGTCAAAATTTGAATTTTACTTCTAAATATTTTTTTAATTTTTCGATTTTGTCAAATAAAACCCCGTCAAAGATCACAAATCGTGTCCTGTGCCCGGTTCTGTGGATCGCAAAATCGCAGAATAACAAACATATTGTTTTATATACAAGTAAATATCAATGAATTAATGGCGAAAATGGCAAGTGTAACAATGCCTGGTATAGTTTGGAAAATTTTACTAAAAAGAATAAAATAAAATAAAACCACATTCTGCATTAAGTTTTCATTTTTTTTCAATTTTAGGTGAGCTTTGAGACAAACAATTAAATTAGTGTGGCCTTAGTAGTCTTCTTTAAATAAGTTCATCTGGATTGTTTAGTAAACATATGAATATAGTTCATAGTTCCAAATCCAAGAAAATTGAGTAAAATATACTCAAATTTTAGTTACGTTTCATAGTGAAGCTAATGACTTCTTCAGACTGACATTTTTGTTACGTCAGTGTTGAGAGATAAACAAAGCTGCTAGTCTAGAGAAGTCGTTAGCTTAACGATGAAACGTCACTAAAATGCGAGTATATTTTACTCAATTATCTTGGATTTGAAACAATGAACTATACTCATATGATTAGTAGTCTTATTATGCTAATTCCATGATTAGACTATGGAATTAGTAAAATAAGGCCCTGGGGTCTATTTCACTAACGTTAAAATGCATCGTTAACCCATCGTAAGACCAAAACCCATCGTTAGCTATAACCACCTCTTGACCCCATGCAACGTTAACAAAGAGTTCGTTTTATCTAATGCATAATTCATATACCTTATGATGTGGTGAACACTTACGAAGGGTTTTCATGTCTTTGTGATATCTAGTTGTAGTTATGAGCTAAACCCGTCGTTAGCTACGATGCATTAAAATGTTAGTGAAATCGACCCTAGGTCCTCACATAATGATAATTCGTCATGTGAGTGTAAGAAAGTCGTATCTGTAATAGCTTGCCATTTTACAGAGATTTGAACTGCACACTGTGTAATGTCCAATCGCCACCTGTAGAACCATTTCAAGAGCCACTGACATAATTATGACAGGGACATTTGAGGAATTTTTCACTTTCTTGTTTAAAGTGCTAAATAAATATAATTTAGGGCAGTCATCGCAGATTCAACTTTTTTGCTCTCCCCTGACAACATTTACAACGCATAAAATATTCCTGTCACTCACTTACGAGTACTTTGGTGCAGGTTGACTCTATACCTGTGGATGTATGCCATCCATGTCGGATAGCTTGTTGGGTTTCAATTTCTTGAGGTGTTGCAATATGTCTTCTTCTGTAAATACAAAGTCTTTCAAGATGTCTCCATGAAACTCAGTTGTCAACTGAGGCATTTTACTTCTGGTGCATGCTTATATGTGACCCATCATATCGAAAGGTACCTTAGGGTCCCAAAATCAAAATGGATTTTTTGGTCTCATCTGAAAGCTGAGATTTAAGCTTTAAAATGACACCTTACTTTTGGTTATTGGATGTTCGGTTGCAAAGTTACATTCAAATTGGCAAAAGGCATCGATCGGGCTGATTCGGAAAACGAGTTTGAAGTTTTTGTACTAAGTAAAACTTTAATGGAGAGAGGGTTTTCATTTTGGTTTTCAACATATTTTTATTATGTTTTTGATGTTGGAACCTGATTGATATGATAGAGTACACTTTAAAAGTAACGTTTCTGATGAAATTAGACATTTGACATTGGGTGTGATTTTTGACTATTATTCAATGCCGACCTTAAGGTACCTTTCGATATGACGGGTCACATATAAAACAATTTGGAACCATTAAAAACCATTTGGAACATAGGCTGCTTTGACATGTTGCCATATTCTTTCTAATACTTGTATTGTCAATCTGGTTTTAACTTTCTGTTTAGCTCTGACATAGTTTTAATTAAGCCTTTATACTAAGTGTCTTTGCTTGATGTACTCCAGATACTCGTTAATGTCCATACCCTTACGAAAATGGCATGCATTTTTACATGCATGTTG
>JXSR01S010831.1:8046-26398 GCA_000969725.1 Ophiothrix spiculata
CAATCGTGGTTGAGTAAGAGTTACTCAAAAACGAGGTGATCACCTTTTAAATACCACATTGAGTTAAATTTTACTCTTTTTATATTTAAATTTTTTTAGAGTGAGGGAGTTCCACCAAATAATTGTTCTTGGAAACAATTACTTCTTGTAGATTGCGCGGATTCACATTGGTGCATGGCACCAAGTATTTCTTGTTCTGTTAGTATTTGCATGATAAAACAGCATATGTAATGTTTTTGTATACATATTTATTGCTTTAAAACCAAATAGAGCACCTCCTTATTTCCACCATTATATAATGAACACGTTTTATAATGGCAAATCAGCGTATCTCAGACATACATTGTTTTGCCAAATAAAGAACGCCACATTCAGTGACATAACTTGAGATACGTTGTTCTGCCACAAAAATCAAGGGGAAAAATCCAAAAAAAGAGCTGTGATACGTCCTACTATCTCCGAAACGTTATGAATTTATAAGCTAGGACTTTCAGAAATGAAAATAGCACCCTCGATATACTAAAAACTGGTTTTATTTCAGAAAGTCAAAAAATTGAGTTGCATGGTTCTGCCATATCACAGCTGTTTGGCAAAACTCCATACCTGTTTACTATCATGAAAGAAAATAAATGTGTTCTGGGATATTCCTCCAAAAAATATGGGTACACATTTGTTATAAAATTGGATAGATTGAGCCCATATTTATTGGTCGAGCTATGAGTTGTAAAAATATTCGTCTCGCCCAATATTTTAAAACTCATAGAGAGACCAATAAATATGGGACAAAAATCATCCAATTTTATCATTATTATGCTCAGGATCCAAGTTTTTTCCACACTTGGATCCTTCAAAGCATAGTAATAGGGAATCCTGTGCCTTCTGTAGGGGTGTGCAAATAATTTTGTAATAGCCCAATCCATCCTTTTGCAATGATGCTACCAAAGTGGAGAGGATCAACCGTGTTCCATTGACATGATATTCGTATATGTGCCTGCATTTGGATTCAGGGGTACCTTTTTCACTGATATTGGTATAGTGTTTGGGAGGGTGAAATTTTTAGCACATGAAAGTACAAAATTTGTCTAAATTGGGTATATTTTGGGAAAACTTGCTAAAAATACCCAATATCAGTCAAATTAGGTGCTTTTCTATTAAAATTAGCATACTGATGGGTGCATGGGCAAACATAAAAGAACTCCCCTCCTTTGAATGCTACATATATTTTTACAAGCAAAACACAAAATCAAAACACCAAAACTGACTTTGTATGTTACATCTAAGCTGTTTTATTGTTAGTCTACTTCATTATAACATGCAACAAGACAATCCTATGTAATATACACAAATCCTGTACACATCAATTATATGCACTGTATAAGTGTACTGTCATGTCCACAAAATAAATAACAAAGGTGTTGTTTCCAAATCAAAATATCTGTACAAATAACATACAATAATTGGCTGCGCTTATCCCTGTGGATCGTGTAATCCTGTTGTCTGCACTTGTCCCTGCGGATCGTGCATTTGGTTGGCTGCGCTTGTCCCTGCGGATTGTGCATTTTGTTGGCTGCACTTGTCCCTATGGATCGTGCAATTGGTCGCTCGTTGCAAAGATTCCTGCACAAGCCAACTGAGGAAAAAATATCCACTTGAGTTGATTCTTACATGTCCAACTGCAAAATTTTTGGTTGGTAATATGCCAACAGTTGCTTACTATACTTTGATCAACACTAAATAGGCGGCAATTATGAGGCTTTTCTTCATCCACAAGTAAACATAATCCCAGTTACAAGCGCCGTACATACTGACGCGTGAGTCACACGTGCAACATGCGCTGCGTCCCCTGCAGTTTTACAGTGTTCAGCTATGACGCGCTTGTCTGTATCAATTCACGATGTAAAGAGGCCCGCCTATTTGGTGTTGATCAAAGTATAGTGACTACATTACAATATAGATCCAATATAATAAAATGTGGCAAAAATATGTTAATGTTGCCACAATTTTAATCAGGATCGATTCAGTGTTTAAAACACAATGCATTGGGTAGCAATTGATAATCTAACACTTCCCTAGTAGATATTTTAACACAAATCTTATTATCCTTAGGCCAAGTAAAATTATATGTTTGTTTCCGGTAACCCTTCCTTCCCGAAATATGCACCCGAAAAATGCAAATGTTATCACTTTTCTGAAAAAATAAAATAAGTCTTCACCTCCCCAGTTTTACATGTTGAGAGACGGCCTCCTTGCGGCAATTATTTTGAGAGTTGATGACGTCCATTCGCCGTCTTTCATATAATCAGATATCCTGAAAATGTACAATGTGAGATCAGAGTCTTCTAAAAGAAACTTAAAATTAATGTTTTCAACAGAGCTAGTCATATCTTTCATCCAAAAGTCGTGTTTCAAAGTATACATATCTGATATTTTTGTAAGCAATATAATTTTTTGATAAAATAAAATATTTTCCCTTCCTTCCATCCATCCCAATATTTTGAAAGCATAATTTTTTTGCTAAAACAAAATTTGTTCCCATCCTTCCTTCTCCATGTTTTCAAAGCATGTTACCGGGAACAAATAATTAATTTTACTTGGCCTTAAACTGGCTGAGCAACCCAAACTAAGTTGGATTTCCCACAAACCAATTTATGTCAATAAATCAAACTCATTTGATATTGAAACTGGATAAACCACTCATTTCTAGGTATATTTTTATGGGTGGATAAACCACTCATTTCTAGGTATATTTTTATGGGAGAGAATAAATTTAAGTTACCAACCTGTATAACTGGAATCGACTAATTTGGTAAAATATTGATTCCAAAAACAACAATCTCTTATTTATCCATGATTTGAAACTATAGGCTTGGCTGTTATCGTCACAGCTTTTCTCTTTTCTTTCTATCGTAATTCTCTCTTTCCCTGTAGAAATACAATGGAGGATTTAGAGGAGCTGAAAACTTTCTATACAGAAGCAAGCAACCATCTTTACCACTTAAAGAAAGTCGTATATGCAATGGCTGCCATTTGTCATTAATTTGGATTGTACTTTGTATAAACTCCAGCCTTGGGTCAGTGGCTCTTGAAATGGTTCTTCAGATGACACAGTCACCTGAAGAACCATTTCAAGAGCCACTGACATATGGGAGAGAAGTTTTGAGCATTTTTTGCACTCTAGTGATAAGGTATTAAATGAATATAACATATGGCAGCTATTGCAGATACAACTTCCTTGCACTCACATGACGAAATGTGTTTCTGATTGGCGAGTTGTTTGTATTAAATCTGCCTTTATAAAAACTCACCATTTGGTGAAATGTGGCATATCATTTCTTAGAAGCCTCACTCCTATATATTGGTGCCTATAATAAGCATTCATCATAAAATGTTTGTTCATCTTTTGAAATTATAGGCCTATAGCCATCCACGGACAGCACAGCCCAAAATATCTGTACAATTAAATCAGTAATAACTAATAATAATTACACTATTATACTGAAGTCTTACACTAACATGCTTTATACACCCAAAATGTTCTTCATCTACTGTTGGGTTTACATTATAATATAATTCTAAATTTATATACATAAATGATAAATGTGTTTCTGATATGCGAGTTGTTTGTATTAAATCTGCCTTTATAAAAATTCACCATTTGGTTAAATTTGGCATATCATTTCTTAAAAGACTGTTATACTAAATGCAGATGATTATATAGAGAAATATTAAAGAAAGTTAGTATCTAACAAAACATTTTCAAGTTTTCACCAAATATGTAATATAGCTGTAAAGATTAGGATCAGCCTGTCGTATGGGCAAGAAATATGATAACAATAAGAAGCTTAATTTAAAACAACTTCAAAGTGATTAAATTTATGCTAAACATTTAGCACAATATAAATGACTGCTTTGATCAAATTGGCACATGTAAACAATTATGATACAAAAAGATAATAGATAAACAAAATGCTGAAATATGGCTATTAAGTATATATGAAGCAACTTTTTGTAGCTCCACAGTGTGATACATATTTAACATATCACCCGAAAATAAAACAAAAACAAATTTGAATAAATATTACATGTAAATATTTCACATAAGGAGAGGAGAGTTGAGTATGAAGTTATAAGCTTACTGTTGTGGCTATAATTACATGTCCCAGGAAAATCTCAAAATATTTGAAAGGAATTTTTTTACAGCTTTAACAGATAGTCAAAAGTATCTAAAGGTTGCATTTCAATGTCAATGATATGAACTTCAATATAATGTTTGTTTCATATCACAGGGGTGTGAGAGCCAGGCGATAAAAAAAGCTGAAAATAGTGACAAAATGCTAAAAAATGAAAGAAAAAGCTGAAATTATGACCCTTTTGAAGTCATAAAAAAAGCTGAACTCTCACACCCCTGATATCAACCTTTAATCTAAAATACAATTTATCCTCTACCAAATATATTTGGGTGTACATTTGTGAGACGTTTCATTGAAATTTTTCATGATGCTATGTTCTCATGAAAACACGCCAAAGGCAGCTGATTTTCCCTAATGTAGCAGCAAATGGTTGGGGAACTTTTTGCTGAATGATTTGTAACTTAATAAAGCACAGTGAGACCACTACATTCTTACATGGCCAATGCTTTCTTTCCAGGGACACCAAAGTAAATCTCTCTCCAACAGTAGATACAAATAACCAAGATGATAAAAATATTTGAAATCAGGAAGCTTATCTTCAACAGGGCTCCAAGATTCAGTTTTGAATGCAGGAGGAAGCCCGGAGTACCTGCAGAAAAAACCTGCAGAAGCGAGCATGGACTGAAAACCAAATGCACATAGAGCGCTGGGCACGGGACTCAAACCCGGGACCTCATTGGTGCAAGGCGAGGGAACTACCGCTGCGCCAACCCAGATATCACATCTGGAACAATACCTCATCATATTATCATATTCAAAAATATATGGATATGCTAATACAGTATACATGTATGGCCAAGGATAAAATGAAAGATAAATTAAAATGTTACAAAAATAAAAACTGATGTATCATTAAATAAGAATAAAATACAACTGAATATATATCACATCTGGAACAATACCTCAGCATATTGTCATGTACTGTACACGGGAATATTTTCGCGAGCAGATTTTTTCGCGAAACCAGAAAATCACAGCCTTTTCGCGCGTGTTAAATTAGCGTTTTAATGCTTCATTACATAGACCTGCACATAAAATAAATGTATTCACAGGGTGTTATATTTGGGGTTAAATGCTGATTTGCGAAAATTAAACCCTCGCAAAAATAACCCCGTTTACAGTATATGAATTAGCTGGATACCGGGGCTGGATATATATATAAATTAGATGGCTGGAGTTACATCATACACATAAATTCCACTTTTTCCCCTCACACATTTTAAAGTCATTCATATGTGCACACCTCTAAATAGGACTGAGCTCAAGAATATTGGTGAACTTGTATGTTATTAATCACATAAGAGTTCATAAATACCAGAGTCATATTCAGAATATACACATAATTTGTTATCAAATCTTACATCTTTAGAGAAAAAAATACGTAACACATTAGATGGTTCACAAATTACGGCTTCAAATTATGATTCACCTATTTATATAATGATATATCCAAAAAAAAAAAAAAAAACCTTAAACCTACAAATAAATAACAGATATCTATAGGCATAACACTAATTTATTGAACAATATAAACAAAAATCCAGGGCAGGGCTTGCATTAACAAACAATTGGGCCCTGCACTCTGGATTTCTGTTTAAATTGTCCAATAAATATTCATTTTGCCTATAGTATTAGTATGATAAAATGCCTAGACTATCTGGGTATACATCTTGCTCCATATACGTACTACTGCAGCATATATCTTACACGAAAGAAAAATCAATGTTAGTCCATTTACACCAGCATTATGGTATTTGTATTGTTCACATGTTAATATTTTTATAGGTCCCCTGTAATTCAAGCACCAATGTTAGCTCTATCTTGAACCTACCCTCTGCTCAATTCAGGAACAGTTGTACAAGAATCACATTAATTCACCCAACGATTCTGAAGCGGCATTATGATGACCCGGATATATGCTCATGCGTTCTAATGATAATTCAACCAACGATTCCGAAGCAGCATTATCATGACCCGGATGTATGCTCATGGGTTCAAATGAAAGAGCAGTTAGGCTCTGGATGTTTCATTATGCTGTGGATTGTCTTAGTCATGGTGCAACCTACATATGACTTTTTATAAGGTATGTTGCCCCTATGTTATAAGGTATGTCTCCCCAATGTAATGTGACCTGAGCTGATGGACCCACATTCATAGGTAATATAGTATCCTGTTTTACTATATAACAGGTTTTCCCAGACGCCACAAATAACCCTCCATTTACAAGTTATGTTAGATACATTGCAAGTGAACTCCTGACTGTTTTGGCTCCAGATATTTCCAGTGATCATAGGCGTACAACAAAACACTTCAAAAATGCTGGAATAAATGGACTTTAGCAATCTGCAAGTAATTTAAAAAGGAAAATTGATATCCTTTTGCTTAACTATGTGACTCTTCTAAATGGAAATTGTGAGACTAGGCCTGCACAAGCCACAATAGACAAGACCAGAAACACAGTTGTTTCTGTTTGATCATTAAAGGCACTGGCCTAGATTCTTCCCACTAATTATTTACCTACATGTTTGTTTACATGAATCGATAGAACATGTTTATAGCAATATAACCTACAAGTAGATTTCCATGATTTTGAGGAATATTGGTGAAAATTGCAATTCTTTACCAACTTTAATTTTTTTATGCCGGTGCAAAAAATGTTGTGAAAACAGTATTTCTAGTTTCAAATTTTAAAAAGATCTTGTTTCTACAAATGTAATGGGTAATCAATTATTTTTGATGAAATTGTTTCTCTTTTAATATGTATTAAATTATCTCCAGGAGATTTGTTTGATATTTTATCTGGTAAATCAATCTTAAGTACAAATTTAGGACTCTGAAAACACAGGATAGTCGGGAGGATAGTCACACCACCATCAAAGAATGATATATTGCAAATTAATTCTCTCTCAAAATTTTTAGCCATTTCTGTGTAAATGTTTGTACTTTTTTGGATTTTAAACTTTGTTTAGAGCATTTCTATAAGTTTTTAATTCTAAGTGGAATCTAGGCTAGTCCCTTTAAGTCCAGCTTTCTGTAAAAACCTGGAGATATGATAAACATAATTTGCTAATTTCACCTTTCTAAATCGCTTGCTTTAACACAATAATTGTTCACTGAAAAAAAAGTAAAAGGACACACAACTTCAAAGTTCGAATGTTAGTTCAATACACAATGTGCCATTGCCTGGCTTCATGCCACATTTCATTATCAAAGTATGAAAATAATTTGAAAATCTTTTCTTCACATAAAAACACAGTATTCACAATCATCATAACACATCTCATCTTTATGTACATACAGAAATTACACTCAGTGATTCTAGATCTTTTTTGGCAAGAAAGACAAATCTCAAATACAGATACTTTCCTTGCATTTCAGATCCAAATGTTAACATGTCATGTGATTGCAAAAGAGATGTATCCGCAACGGCTGCCATATGTTTTATTTATAAAACGCCGCCTTTGAATGCGAAAACAAAAAATTCCCTCCTAAATGTTTGGCGGCTCTTTATCGCACATACAACTTTCTTGCAACCACATAACGATTAATAATTCAAATATTCCTTACTCATCAGTAAAACTTTTGCACAAAACATTCAAAATACAACATAATTATACATTAGTTATTAAGTAGATATACCAGAGCCTGGGCCTAATCTCAAGACTTGTGAAAATAATGAGGCCGAGGGTTGGCCAAATATGGCCAAAAATAGGTTGAATTTGCATGATTTGGTGGGGATCAAATCCACCCCTCCACTCCTGCAAAAGTAGCAACCCTGGGGTAAGCTGAACTTTATGAGTTGACTATAATATAAAAATCTGTTTTGTACAATTACCAAAGTTGATCAAATGACTCTTAAAACATACTTCAGCAACAATTGCAGAATGTATGTTTTGACTTCTGCAAGAAATTGGAATGACTTATACAAAACCCCCAGGGGGGGTCTTAGTACAAAAGTGATCACGGGGATGTGCCGCAAACTTGGGTAGCAAAATCAGGCTGTCTGGTATACCATTGAGTCCTTTTTCTTTGCAAAATGTGATATTTTGATGGGTCTGTTTTTCAATTTTTTTTAAAATTTGCGCCAAAATGGCGCACATTTTGGATTAAAAAAAATTTCAAACAAATATCAAGAAATTTGCACCAAATTAGAAAACTTTTGCATAACATTCGACTCAAAATTTGGGGAATTTGGTATATGGATGGGTCCCTTTTTCTTGAAAATTTGTATATGCATGGGTGGTACTTCAAATTTCCCAGTGGCACATCCCTACCAAAACCAAACTTGAGTACCCCCCAGGGCAAAAAACAAAGAGCTCTATTAAACAGGTTGACACACTACCTGTCGTGGTACCCTGTACAGTATCATTTCATTATGTTATCACCAGACTTTATAATTCAATTTTCTTACACTTGTTGATGATGAACAAATGACGCAACAGTCCAATCACCAATATTATGTTTGATCATCTGACAATGAGAAAAGGTGACAGACATTGCACAGACAGTGTTTGAAAATTTGAAACAAGTTTTTGGCTTATGCTGTTCAAATGAGCACCATGCAAAAACTCATGTTACAAAATAAATAGATGATGTTACATTTGACATTGGCACTGTAATAATGTAAATTCTGATGGAAACAATAAGTTTCCAATAATTGTAACAAAATGGTTCATATCAATTCTTACAGTTTCCTATAATTCAAATTATAGTTATGTCAGAATTTACATAAGCACTGTAAAAGATACCCAACAAATACTTATACACTTGAATTTACATAAAAGGTAGGTATTCCAATCAGGTGACAAATTTAACGTACATTTTTCCATATTTGAATGAAGCATCATCACCTACATGTAGCAATTGTAAAGATTCATCAAGCATACCTTGAGCCAAATTAATGCTACAGGCAAAAGTGTGTCTGAGATTGGCCCATAGAAACATATTGCATTTCTATTTTTGATAACAAAATATTCCAGTAATTCAGCCCTTTTTTGACCATATCTCTTCAATGATACATAGTACAGGCATGAAAATTCACAGGGGTTATGCGCTTTCATGTGGTATCAAAATCTCCAATTTCATTTTGTGAGTGAAAGTGATCAGAACACACACCTTCAAATGAAGCTTGGCAGTTATAATATCAACGACTATTTCTGATGGTATAGTTATCAACAAACTGTCTGAAAGTTACAACAAATCTTCAAGCAATCTTCTTAGAGGGCAATAGGAAAGAAAAATTACAATGTTATTATGACTGTGTTGTGTCTCAATACTGCATAAATTAAAGGTTGGAAATAAGCAGGAATTGGAAGCTAATAAAAACCAACGGTAAAATACAAAATGCTCCTTCTTATAATGCAAGTTTTGAGTACAAATTTTAGATCAAAAGATTTTTGCATAAATTTGTGGACCAGGAGCAATAAACTGAACAAAATATTCAAATTGCTGATGGATCCAAATCCTGATTACCAGGCTTGTAAACAATTTCCATTTCAAAGTAACCCTAACCCTATTAAGTTACTGTCCAATAAAGATTCTACTACACATAAACTTTAACGTATACCAAACCCATTGCAGTAAAACCCCTTTAACACAAATTCTGTAGAACCACACATGTTTATTTGTCTTATCAGGATGTTGTGGTGTTATCCATCACAAAAATATAAATTCAGTGCCACCGAATGGAAAGTCAATTTGTGTTATTAGGATTTTAGGTTAACAGATTTTGTGTTAAAGGGGTTCAACAGTATTTGTAGAACAAATTACATGTTCTTCAGACCAATTATTGCACATTACAAATGTTACAAAAATATCACCTGTTTTAAAATCCAATATGTTGCACATAATCTTGCCTTGAACATTAAGACCCACATCAAGTATCCAGTCCATAATTCTCTTAACCCATCAACTTGAAATGATATACACTATTATCCGGAGTTGTCATATCATGTGTACAAATAAACGATGAGGTTCTCCACACCAAAGCATCAATCTCAACTTAACTCTTAGAGTGAGCGTCAAGAGCAGCCATTTTGAAAATTTTGGTGTTTTTTTGGGTGTATTCATAAATAGCTGCCTTTTGTTGATTTTCATGTAAGGTTTCCCTAGTGAGCATGGATTTTGAACAAAGCTTACACCATTTGAAGTAAATGCTTAAATAAGTACTCACTTGATGCTAAATTTCAAAAGAAATATAAAATTATATGAAAGTTTTATCAGTTTTCATAAATAAAACATGCATAGTCTTGTAAATTTACCATAAGGCAGCATTTCAGTTTTACCACCTCATGAATAATTAATGTGGTGCAAATTGCACCATTTGACGCTCAAAGGGTTAAAGAAGTACAGATTGTGTTCAAATGGTCGCATAGCATCTGACTTATGTGAAGGTGAAAATAACGCAACAACACATATGCGCAGTCCTGTGATCTTTTGACGAAATCCAGAATAATCTAGATGCATCTAGATCCACAAAGTTCAGATTAGTTATGCCAATGTGGAGAGCCCCAGTTACTAGGACTGCACAAACATCAAGAAACATTCAACATCATACATGTAAGACATGTCCATTCCAAAATTCTCAAAATCATCATTTTTTTCTTTCACAATTTAAAAATTGGCACTATAACGTCTTCCCCTGAGAATAAGTACACTTATTTTGTCAGTCCCATATACTTTACTATTTCTGCATATCAAAATATCTTTCCTTTTCAAAGCTTAGCCACATTTCAATAACTTTCTTAAAAACAATATGCATGCGATGATTGACTAAACATATTTTTCTATGTTCAATATAAGGCTGGCAAGACATCAAGAAATGGCCTAAGTTATGATTAATAATAAGAAATGACTTATGAATGTTATGTCAACAACAATTAACAACTTTAGATAAACAAAAAACGTCTAAAAAGTGTTTCAAATATGAACATACACTGATCTTAACAAACAAGACTTGCAGCATGTGATAAATATTCTCATGAAGAAATCCAAAAATAGCAATGCTTGAAGAATTGGGGTGTTTAAGAAGCACGTTTTCAATGATGATTCAAGTGCATATAGTTTCCTATATTGCTATAGTACATCCACCTAAAAGTACAGACCCAGGTGCACAGCAAATAATGCAGTGTCTGTACATAAATATTGCAAAATATGCACTGACAATTGCACAGAAATAAGCTGCAATGCTTGGTTTAAATAGTGACTTTGGTTTGTACTTGAACAGGTTTATAGAGTTTAGTAAATCATATTGAGGCAATCTACATGGGATAACAAATCCAGATGAATGCGCATCTCCGCAAGCCGCTTTGCAGAAGACTGGCTACATGGACATCATACGTGTAAGCGGTCTTTGGAGATACGGATCACAAATCTGGATATCAGAGATGCACATGCATCTGGATCTGCGCTCCATGTAGATTACCCCATTGTCATTAGCTACAAAATAGCTATGATCACTGTATGATAATATAAATGAGACGGTTCTACCTGTCCAAATTCACAACTTATGCTACTTTCATACTTGTTGTCGCTTGTTTCATTTAATACTTTTGTAGCTTTGTCGTTTTGAAAGTTGAATTCATTTAAACTTGAAAAATCTTGCCTTGTGACAAAATTTTGTAGATATATCTAAGCGACATGTACCTTTACAGCTATGACAAACGGAAGCAACGAGTCTTTGCAAAAAATATAAGTAACGCAGCGACAAAGCTACAAAACTACACCAGCAATAGCGTTTGCCTTAGTTTCTTCTCCTTATATGATGTTATGAAGTTTGTTTGACCAGTAGATCCCGAAGTGTTGCGACCTTGTGGTGGTTATGGTCATTTTCAAACAAGCAATTAGATTTGCTAGAATATGTAGAAAAGTAATCTACAGCTTTAAAGTGTGAGTAATAAATTGTCTAGTCACTCCATAGTGCAAGTTCAAAGTTAAATTAGGGAAACGGTGTATGAGACGTATGATTTTGCAATGACTTGGCAAACACCAGTGTCTATTGATCATGTGATTTGCTTTAGGGAAAACAATCACATGGTCACTGCATGTTACTTTTACCTGTCTCCAATACAATGTCATATGAAATTATGGCAACATAGTCAATCATAAATAAAAAATGGTACAATTTACCGAGGCATTAACAAGACTGAATGTATTTCAAGTGAAAACACTGAATTTGGGACTTACAACTTTCTTACACTCACATGACGACTTGCCCTGAATCAGCATTACTGTTGGCTTCCTTGCATTATGCTGCTTTGCATATAATAGTATTCTACCAATTAAACCAGATACAGTAAAAACAATGAGAATAAGATACCATCGATCAAAACCATGATCAAGGAAGTTCAAATACCAATGAGCCAAAGAACACAATAAATTCAGATGGTTATACAGTAAAGGTAAATAATTACGACGGTACATAGAATTTGTTCATCGCTGACTGCACAGATAATATACAAACAGGATCTTCAATATTAGTTAGCACTTGGGATAACATAATATATACAGCAGCTCAAGTTATGAAAGAGTACCAACCAGGGTACGTTTTGTGTTTGCATATTAGTTATAAAAACATCTGCAATTCATTCATTTTTTGATAATTACTACAAGCAGCATTCCGTATGATAAAACGAGATACTGGAATGCTGTACAAGGCTTTAGATGCACCAGTAAATAGTTGTATACATTTATACATACAATAAACAGAGCTATATATGGTTAGATAATATATAGTATTTTTTCTAAAAAAAGTAGGTTTTTATATTTGGACAAATTCAGTAGATCGGTGAACAGACATAAATTTCCCTGTTATTTTGATATTATACTTGTATATGGTGGCGCAGATAGAACTCCATCCCATTGCTAGTATGATGATACTTGAAGTATACGATGGCCCTGTTAGGGCTCCATCCCACCAGACGAGAGATTCATTAGTTAATCAGTAAAATTAGACATATTACTATTATTACAAAGTATACAAAGGTATTGTAATTTACGTAAGATTAAAGTTCAATAAGATTTTTTGAAAAATGTATTTCAAAATCAGGGTGCAGGGTTATGAAGTTTTGGAAGTTGAGACCAGAGATTTTGGCTACCACCAGGCTAGAAAGTTATTTATAATTATAAACAGGTCAAGTAAATTCAGTTGTGTATTGTTACATTTTCATCATGGACTAGAAACAGTCCATCTTATCTATCTGCTCTATGGCTATCGCATTGTGGATTGAGAGAACAGTACCTGAAAGGTTTAATGACAATTTCTTAGCTCTCCCCTTAATGTTTTTGACAGTTTTTCTTATTTTTTGATTTGTTACTGTGATTAACATTATATGGAAGATACAAGTTATATGGTAGAAATGGTTAGGCTCCAATATTAATGAAGCTATAGTATGCCACAGGATATTTATACCAATCATTCTGACAGAGTATTACATAATTAGAATATTTACTAAATATAATTTTGAATCCATCACTTGTGAAGCTTTTGATATCCAAAACAGTAGATACACGTATGCGCTGCATTTACATACAAAAGAACACGACAAATCTGAAAGATGGCATCTACCGTTGTTGATAAAATACAAGATACATTCCAGTGAATGGATAATAATACAGTGGAACCTCGTTAACACAAAATTACCCGGGACAACGATTTTAGTTTGTGTTATCAGGTTTTTGTGTTATCCACTTGAATTCATATAGAAAATTCACACTTGGGACCATACAACCATTTTGTGTTATCAGGGTCTTGTGTTAAGAGATTTTGTGTTAACGAGGTTCCACTGTATGACCACAGCATAGATTGATATAAATTTTTCTAGCAAATGTCAGTATTAATGATCTAAATTTTATACAGAATTTCTTTTGGTGAAATGGTTCTGGCGATAATAATTTATGACCGTATCCCGTACGGTCCAATCTGAATATAAACAAACAAACATGTTTACAGTGCCTTGCTCGACTGAAATTCTTAGGGAAGCTGGCCGCAGACAGAGTGTCATTGAGTACGTCCCTGGGCCTAACAGGTGATGAAGGGTATGCCACAAGCATGTATGATCGATCAACCAGAAACCTATAAGGGCATGGAAGGTATCTGTACGTGTACTGTTAGGCGTCTGACAGATAGTTTGGTTGGGATGCGAGAGGTCCCAGGGTTCGAACCAAGGTGGAAACCCGCCATTTTTAACATGCGGATTTCTGAGGAGAAGTGCCAAGTACACTTAGGTTTAGCACTTTGCTATCAGTACTGTTTGCTATCAGTCAAATTTACAGATTAAATTTTAAAAACAAACATTCACAAGTTTGTATTTTGTACATGACTGGTACCATGAAAATATTTTTAAGCCTATCTATAAATCAATCTATAACTTTAAAGGTGGGTAATCTCAACAGGTTTTTTTTGTATTGTTCTGATTGTTTTGTGGGCCAGACAGGCCAGTGGGATAGTTAAGCTCTAAATTTATCTATTTACCTTTCAAGGTGGACCAAACTGATATTGAAAAAATTATGATGTGACTGCACTCTTACAAAACTCCCTATACCTGGTGCCAATTTCACTAATATTCAAAAACATCGCAATGACCCATCATTATCTTTTGAACATTGTGAAGGGTTTGAATTTTTCACATACATAAAATTCATATAATTTATGATGTCTCCCGCATTTACAAAGAGATTTTTAGTGTCATTGCGATATCCAATAGTTGCTTATACGAGCTATAACCTTTGTAGCTATGATGCGTCATAATTATTAGTGAGACTGGTCCTCAGGTTTGTAAGAAAATATTTGAGTTTATCCCAAAAATATTCTTAACAAGAGAATGTACTGATCTCCAGTTAGAGCTGAAAGTGAAATTCCTTAGTGTATACACATACATAGAATCACCATTTAACATTTAAACAGTTACCCCTCAAATAGTTCATCTGTGCACAAACTAGATAACAGGTTACGATGGCTGTCTGCGGAATACTCAAATTAGCATAAAACACAACTTCTATTTTGTTCAAGTCTGCATAGCACTGAGCACCGTCTAGTCTGAGAATTTTAGGTAGATGGATAATTCAGAAAGGTTGACTGTACATCTTTAAACTGATGAATTCAACCTATCCTTGCATATGATGATATGAAAATTGGCCTTGTGTACTATCTAAGAAACACTGCTCCTTTTCTTGTCTCATACTGCTTCCGGGATAAATATTTCCACGGCTGCTTCAGTCTCTTGTTTGTCGACACTCTTGACTCTTTGACGGGCAGCTCGTTTGGCCGCTAGTAGTCGTTTCCGTGCTTCCTCTCTGGCCTTGCGTGCTTTCGCTGCCTTAGCTTCTCTCTCTGCTTTGACCTTGGGGTCTGGCTGCGGAGGAGCGGCTGACCACTTCAGGGGTGTTGTGACGGAAATAGGAGATGGAGACGGGGGCGGAGTTGTGGAGGTCGACGATGACGTGGTTCTCTTCCGTCCAGATCCCTATAGTAAATGAAAAGATAAAAAGTTGGAAACTAAGGTTAGATATTTGAAAAAAGTACTACACATTTCAGAATAACAAATTTTCTTATTTTTTATATGATGATTTGATAATTTTGAAAATTGAAGCCCCGGGGGAGGGGGGGGGGGAGAGTACTTAGTGGAAAGGTTGGTGTACGGAGGCGCGGCCGAGAATGGTTGCATTTTTAACCTCCCAGGTTTACCAAAGGGCCCTCAAAAATTTGAAAAATGTTTACATAATGGTTGCAGTTTTCGACAACGATTATTAACCGGGGGGTACTTAGTGGAAAGGTTGGTGTACGGAGGCGCGGCCGAGAATGGTTGCATTTTTAACCTCCCAGGTTTAGCAAAGGCCCCTCGAAAATTGGAAAAATGTTTACATAATGGTTGCATTTTTCAAAAATGACCAATTTTTCCTTTGGTTTACATATCGGTTGCCAAATTGGGCTTTTGAAGTGCAATTTACATTGTAAAAATGCATTGAATGGTCTAAATAACGGTTGTTAAAGTCAAATTGGTTTACATATGGGTAGCATTTTTTGCTTCCTCAGGTTTACAAAACGGGTGGTAGTCGAAAACTCTGGCCGCGCGTCCGTACCCCCCCGGGATTGAAGCGGCATGCCCATGTATATATGTGAGTATCCTCAAGACCCCCTCTCCCCTGACACACTGTGCAATTTGTTTTTTTTCTTTGAAAAGTAAACACACAATCATGCGGCTATCAAATGCATCTCCTGCCCCCACTACCCGGGCATAGCGGGGACTTGACCGGGCCATAATACTGAAATTTGTAACGACCCTGTTACAGCCCCGGGTACAGCCCAGCAAGGCGGGGGCCATTTTTCTGTTACGGCCCCAGTCAGTCCCCGCTCCTGGACCCTGGGCACATGGCATGAGAACCGGGGTATGCCCGGCCAAACTGTTGTGACTATGGATTCCATTTTGCCCTGACAAAATATTTGTGTTTGTATGACTTGCATTTTGCTCAGTTTATAATATTTGGTCAAATTCAGTTCCTGTCCTTTAAACAACACGAATATAATTACACATATAGTCCCGGGGTAGTTTTCCCGGCCCATTTTAGTGGCAAAACGTCCCTGCATACGCCCTGGGTATGCGGGACGTAGTTTTCTATCAATCCCCGGTCAGATCCCTGCCTACTTCTCTGCTATGCCCAGGTATCGGGGGGCCGGGGATGCATTTGATAGCCGCATTACCAAATTGTTTCATTTACCTTCAGAGTTTTACTCAAACAAGGTAAAATAGTCAGTGACACAGCAAACAGCCTCATTGTCTTTACATCCTGAAGATATCTGAGTTAAGATCTGGTTTTGGAGGCCATGATCATTTGAGTTGAGGTCAATTGCATTTATCTTGTCATCCCATAGGAAACATACAGGTCTCTACTGACAATATGAAGGAAATGTCAGATCCGCAATTATCTAAATTTAACTGAAAGGTAGGCCTCCTTGTCAAATACAACCTGTATAGCTCTGTACCAGGTACTCTGGCATTTATAGAGAATGATATTGCAAACTAAGATTTAAACAATGAACAATGAAACAAACAATTCAAAGTTATTACAGTAGAACCTCGTTAACACAAAATCACTGGGGCCAAAGAGTTTTGTTTGGGTTATCAGGATTTTGTGTTATCCAACTGAATTTACATAAGAAATTAGTACTTGGGACCCCCCCAAAAAATTTGTGTTATCAGGGTCAATTTGTGTTAAGAGATTTTAAGTTAACGAGGTTTCACTGTATAATGAAGCAATCTCAAATTGTAAAAGTTGATAAATCATAAGAATGACTATCCATAAGTTATAGGCCTATATATTTCGACTTATTCAAATTACAGTGGAACCTCCTGAATAAAAGCTCTTACAACATGAAAACCCTGATAACACAAGGTAATTTTGTGGAGAGTTAAATGAGTTGGATAGTACAAACTCCTGATAATATAAGCAAAATTGTATGGTCTCAAAAGTCTTGTTTTAACAAGGTTCCACTGTATTGTGCAAGACTTGGTGAGTAAGTATTATATAGCACAGGTAGATTATTAAAGTCTGTAGTTTGACCAAAACAGGATTGGGAACAGTTGGGAGGAATATCCTGCGACTGCAATTACATGACTTGTACACATATGAACTTTTCTGTACATGAGTCAGGTGGCTTAAAATTCTCTATAAAGGATGGGAAAATCCCTCATGAAATATTTATTCAACTCGTAAATACTTCCTGCCAGTAGCAGAGAAGACCTAAAATATCTGACCATCAAGCTAAAATAAATGTCTTAGCAAAGATTTCGACTTCTACAGTGTTTTTGTAATAACTGTATGCATAGACCGTCTATGCAGTATCGAAACATATTTTCACAATTCTTGAATGTAAATTAACAAGAATATTTCACACCAAACGAAAATGTGTCGAAGAAATCTCATTTATCAATATCAGAAAGGTGTCACATTGAAAAACCTGAATAAGGTGGCAAAAGTTTTCTCTCTTAGTCTTAATCAGTTTTCATAGCAGGTGTTACTTCACACAATCAACACACGTGAAGCTAATAGTCTTGGTCGGTCGTAATTTCAAAACAAGCATACTTCCCATATAACGGGATGTGACAAATCCAATGGAATTGGACATCTTGTAAAGGCATTAATGTGTTTCCAAGTTTCCAAGGGGG
>JXSR01S010832.1:5054-19914 GCA_000969725.1 Ophiothrix spiculata
ATATAAAATATTGCACATTCAAATCAAAATTAAAATAAAGTAATCAATACGCAAGGTAGCAGCAAAAAGAATGGGACAAATAGGTGCAAAAACACCAGATGAATATGACTTCTTCTAATTATATTTCAAACTCTAATCGTGACCTGCAAGTCAAATTGCTAGAATTTTTACATTATTAAACACTTAGAACACACTGCAATTTCTGAGCTGCAGCTTACCATCATCAATAAATATTGCAATATTGCAACATTGAAACAACCAGACAAATGTACAACATTAAACATCCAACCCCCACAAGCAGTGAGAATAAAGTGCCTTGCTCAAGGACACAAGATGTTGGCACCAGCTGGGCTTGAACTCACAGCCTATTATTTATGAGATGCAATATTGCAACATTGAAACAACCAGACGAATGCACAACAAACGTCCAACCCCCACAAGCAGTGAGAATAAAGTGCCTTGCTCAAGGACACAAGCTGTTGGCATGAGCTGGGCTTGAACTCGCAGCCTATTATTTATGAGATGCAATATTGCAACATTGAAACAACCAGACGAATGCACAACAAACATCCAACCCCCACAAGCAGTGAGAATAAAGTACCTTGCTCAAGGACACAAGCTGTTGGCATGAGCTGGGCTTGAACTCACAGCCTATTATTTATGAGATGGGCACCTTATTCACTTTGCAACACATGATTTCTTGTAATGATTAAGAATGATATTTTACTCTTAAAGTAACCCTTTTGATCAGATAGAACTCCTGAGTATTTCCAAAGGAGCTTATGAGAGAACGCTTAGGTGTTAAAATTCGTATTGAGTGCAAATTAATTCAGCATATATAAATCTATCTTGCAATTCAGGATCGAAGGGGTTAAAGGTAGATTGATCTGATCCTGTAGTAAAATTAACATATATTTTTCCTTACTTGAATGAACGATCATTACCTAAATATTGCAATTTGGAAGTTAGATTTGAATAGCTTGATGAGCCAATTTGTTAATATAACAGTGAAAATAAAAATGTGTCCCCAAACATATTACAGGGCTGTGATTGAGGTATTTTAAAAAGTCTTGGAAGAATTTAATAGAGCAACGCGAGCAGAGTGTCTTCATGGTCGAAGGTCCAAACTATAGGGTTTATACACATTAAATTTTGCAGGAAACACCATTTCAGAGGCAGTTTTGGATTAAAATTCCATCATCATGATTTTTTCCAGTTTGTGTGATCAGTTTTGCTAGCGATTTACTCATGAAAAAATCCTGGGATATATTACAAAAAGTCTTGAAATCAAGACAAATCTGGGCAAATCACACCCCTGATATTAGATTTTTTTTTCAATATCATTGTTGACAACGAAAATACTGAGCCAAGTGGCATGATCTATGGGTAAGCGGGGTTATATATTTGTCAAAACACTACTTAAGTGTTATAACATGGTTAAAATCATTAAGTATTTCCTGAGATAAATCCTTACCGTAGACCATCGATCTCTAGCATGATGAGCCTGGGCCTGATACTCTAAAAACTCAGCGGCACATTCCTCATAAAATTCCTTCAAAGTGTATGTCAAATCTCGTACAACCATGTTGAATAATACAATCCAGGTCAAAATTTGGGTTCCAAATAGAAAATATCAAAGACAAACCATAGATTCTTGTTCCAACTGAATGGATCCCTTCCTGATTACGATACGAAGCCTAACGTGATCACAGAATCCAGGACACAGGCCCCGCTCAGCTCAGGTGATCATGCCAACCGCACAAGATCGGTGGCAAACCCTAAGTTGTGAATTAGCCAGCTGTGCATTTTGAAGTGATATACTCATGCTAATATCATACAAAGAATAAAACTATTTTTAGTCATAGTACATGGGGGCTATTGAAAAGTTATAAGGGGAAACATAGAAAGGGAGGAAATGGCAACACACCACTATGAATAAAATGTAATCCTGTCTTGGTTTGTTCTCATGTGATTAACCGTTGGTTTAAAGCATTCACAAATCTCACTATTTCCTGACAAGAAGAGATCAATACTGTTAAGATTACATGATCCCAGATTGGGATACTTTTCTAATCTGTTGACTGATATGCAAGTTTATATTAATTAGATAAATACACTACACTCTTGTTTTTAAAGGTACATGGTCCGATTTTTCAAATTGTAGTTTTCACTGTCATATGAAAGACCACCACTTTTTTAAAAAGATGTTTCAGTTTCAAATGTCAGTTAAATAGGAACAACCGTTTTGATTTTATGAGAAATTTTGTATTTTCCACTTGCCTATACCTTCCTGTGTCAGTAATTTTATGGTTACCATTATTTAACACATTTTCACATATATTTCCAAAACGCGACACGTTTCAGCCGTAAATTTTCACATGGGTAATGAGAAAAATATGAGGAATATTTTGGTACCAAAATTACAGAAAGTTTGAAAAACTGTTGACCCAATCGGGCAGGCAGGGTATAGAAAAAAATTCAACCTTTCTGGGAACTTTTCTGTGAGATTTGTTAAAAAATTGTTAGTAATTTGACATTAACCCCCCAAATTGGCATTATTGACTCATTTATTTGTATTTCATCATTCAATATTGCCACAAAAAATAATCTGTCGTCAGAAATGTTTGTAATTATTTGATTTTATATTGGTATTTTGTAAGCTTACCAATTTTTTCTGGGAACGGCGCGGCCGCGTTACCGCGGATTTCGAAGGCCTGCGGGCAGGGCTCCTTTAACAATATTTCTCTATTAAATTTTCCTGAAAACATTTCAAGATGCTTTTGTAAATTATGTCACATTAAAAATTGTGACTACATATTGGCAAAGCATTCCAGACGTTTCTTTTGCAAAAGAGGTCGGTGAACCATTATAGGTTAATAAATGCGCATTTCATATGCGAGTGAAATGAGACAAAATCAATGCACGCGCGGTCAATTTTGATGCGTCCAATTCAAATTTATTAATCTAATTCATACACGACAGAAAAATAATATTGTATCTTTTGTGAAAGAAATAAGGCCTTTAATATGGCCATCAAAATCCGAAACTTCTCTAAACTAAATAAATAATCACCCGACAAAAACAATGAAACATTCATACGCACTAAACGCCCGCCACGCAAACCGGAACACAACAAGCGCAGTGCATTGTGAAGATCCACTGCACTCCGCGTACTTTGTATTCTTGCGTTCTGATTGGCTAAGTGACACGCGGAGCACACACGGAGTGTATGAATTCCCTATAATCATAAAGCATTGGGAAATATTTCCCGAACCTTAACCATCTTATTTCACTCACAAATTGAAATGTGCATTTTTTAACCTATAATCGTTTTTTCATCAAGAACACAAAGTCAACGGGTCTTTTTTTCTGTGGTTTCGATTCTCTACAGAACAAACTCAATAATCTATGATATGATAAATCATTACCCACTGTCTGATATGAATGATAATGACGAGATGAATTATACATTAACCAAGCCAAGTAGATATATGATCATCTAGGCTATCTTATCCCTCCTACACTTTGCCATGTGAGAGTGCAAGAAATTTGTATCTGCAATAGCTGCCTCAAGTTATATGTATTTAACACCTAGTCACTTCAAAATTTATGTCAATGGCTCTTGAAATGGTTCTACTGGTGACGTCATCTGATGAACCATTTCAAGAGCCATTGACCCAAGACTGGAGATCTTACAATGTGGAATCCAAATTAATGACAAATGGCAGCTATTGCAGATATGACTTTCATGCACTCACATGACAACTTTGAACACAGGGGATAGGGACCGTTGAGAGACTAGTTTGAATCTCTGCAGCACAGCAAGCAAATACATGATAAATATATCAAATTTCAACATGTGTGTTGATATAAAACTTAACATTTTCTTACACATTCAAGAGCAGAAAAATGTTTCAGATTTCAACTTGTTGTGTAAGATAACATAGTACTTAAACCAACGAAAAAGAAACAAATGTGGGTGTATTTGTGGGTTGGAGGGGCTTACAGTCGTAATGGCTCTTGGTAAAATTGTGTTTTAAAATTGTGTTGGTGGCAACTTACCACAAAACTCCAGTAAAGTCAGCATTTTTCATTTTGAGAAAATCAAAATTCAAATATTCCATTTTGTGTGATTTTCTGTGTTACACAAAATCATGTACCTAAACATTATACACCAATTACTTGCATGATTACAGGTCAAATTTGAGCTATTTGGTATACCTTTCTTATGATGTCCGATCGGATCAGTTCAATGGTGCAGCCGTAGTCAAGAGGGCAGTGAGAAAGATGACCGAGTGGGATTTGCTAGAAAGATGAAACTTTATTCTCATGCTTGATGTTGGTATTATTTACTTAACTCTTTCACTCCGGAATAAAATTTTCACCATCTGTCCTATTTCGCCGGAAAGCCGCTCTGAGCGGCACACAGAGACCTAACTTTATGATAGCATACATGTAGTGTGCTAGGGTTGTTCTCTTTGCTAATAGAAATGATCTCGCTAGATAGTTCTTTGTTTCAACTGCTTGCTGGCGATTTTTCGACCAATTTGGGCTAGTAATTTTTGGTTTAGAGCTATTTGAAAAAATTGCATCAAAGTAGAAATTCCAGCAAATCGTGCATTCTTTTGCGAGCCGCTGTTGGCGGCTTGCCGGAGTGAAAGAGTTAAATCAGGGATGTATAAATGTTTATAAGCTTGAAGAAGTAAAGGAAAGGCCTGAAAAATGTTCAAAAATAGGCTGAAAATAAATAAAAGAGAGTAAATTTTGACAACAGACCAACCTGAATTCAGGCCCTGGCCAGAAAAAATACATCCCTGTTAAATATTGATATTGGACATTTCAATATTTGGTTATTTTTTAAACCACTAACGTTAAGGTTCTTACTTCAGAATTACATGTTTTCCATTCTGTGTTACACATCCCATTTCTGTGATTTTTGTCCATTTTCCTAATCACGGAAAACGGAAGCCTTACATTAGATCTATAAGGCCAAAAAAAGTTTTGTCTCCAGTTTCCTTTGAGTTACCAATGTGATGTGAGAGGTTCTTATAGTGTTATTAATACTATGCAAGTGCTTTTTTAAAATGGCAATTTTAAGCCTTTTACTTTTTACTTTATTACTACAAAAAAGGGAAGCCTTCAAATCTCTCAATACACTATAAAATACGCAATAAAATTTGAATTGTAAAGCTATGTACATGGGAACTTACCAAAACTTACTTTATTCTTGGGATTAAAGTTCTAGAAACTTAATTAGGTCAGTTACATCCTGAGTAAACAGCATGATAATTTGCATAATTTTACACTTAACATAATCCTCACAGTCATCTCGATGTACTAGGACCTTGTTTTCAACCTATCTTGTCCATGTACTCCTCATGTAACAACCCTACATCACACACGTGCCCAATAGACACATGGACGACAGGCATAAAAATATTGTCACTATTGCGTCATGGAGTGAAATACAGGAATGAATTCTAAAGCCGATTTTAAAATTTGTGTAGATTGTTCTGAATGATAAGATACCCATAAGATGGTGTTATATCAAAACATCCTTAAGGCAGAGTTATTTACCACAACTAGAAATATTGCAACTGTAAGCGTGTGCTCATTGCTCACGTGTGAAAAACCAGCACGTGTTTCAGCGAGTCTCTTCTTGTCATAGGACTAAAACACAGATTTTGAATTCATTGCTATTTATTGATACCACCCAAAACTATTATTGGCAGTAACATGACATTGGTTGACCTGAAGCATTTTAAAATTTAATATAGGCTAAGTTTGTTCTAAATTTGTACTTTAGATTTTTTTTCTAATATTGATTTAAAAAATCCTGTTTTCTCTCCGACATGTGTTAATATTTGGTCATCTATTTCCAAATTTTTGGCCACACAATAATCTAGAAATCATCTAGCAAACGGGCTGTCCTTAACTCTTAGAGCGCAGATGGCAACAATTTGATGTTTGATGATAGCTGCTTTTTGTTAAATTTGATTGTTTCCCTGAATGACACATTTTTCTGAAGATTTACTATTTTTATACATGATCTACTTGCAGATTTGATAAGTTTATTTGCAAGAAGCAATAAAAGTTTTGAAAAATATGAATATTTTTGTGATTGGTTATGCATTTAAACATGACATTTCAAACATGCTGCTATAAGGCAGCTATTAATGAAATCATACAATTGGTGCAATTTGCTCCATTTGGTTAACATGGTAAAAATTTGCCATTAAGAACTCAACCTATCCTGAAATGCTTCTAAAAGGAAGGAAAAATTTAATTTGGTTCTACGAACTCAATGGCTCTAATGCAAGTCTTAAATTTGAAGCTAAAAACCTTTGCATGTAAAACAATGGAAATCTTAATTAATGGCATGCATCCTTTTCATGGCATATTTGAACTTAAAGTCAAAAGATATGGCCTGTGCAAAATAGTGAAATGCCCTAGCCCAATGTTAACACTGAAGTGACTAAGGACCCCTTTGAAAAACCATATGAATTTTACAATGAATATATGGTCAATGAAAGAGCATATAAAAAGCCCGGGGGTAACTGGGTATTCTGACCGGGTAACCACCCGCGTTACCAAAAAGGTGAGACCTGGACAGGTCTCGAGACTTGCAATATAGGGTATCAAAATCGACCTGGTACTCTGCAAGTCTCACATAGGGTATCAAATTTGTTGTTTATGGTATCAAACTTAGAAAGAATTGTTAAATTAATGACAATGGTGCCTTAAATTGCCAAAAACATGTTTCAAATACCTAGAAACACTTCTTAAAAGTGTTCAAATGGTGTACAATTACATTTTACCAATGATTTCTTGCAATTATTATTTTGTCACAATTGCATAAAGTCTCAGATATGGTATTCATTTGACAGGTATGGTCTCGGATAGGGTATCCATTCGAACGGATATGGTAGATTTATGGTCTCAGATAGGGTATCATTTCACTCATTTTTGCCAATTTTTGGTCTCGCATAGGTTTACCTTCGGAACCTGCGGAACTCGGGTGGTTACCCGGACACAAATATCAGTTACCCCCCCGGGATAAAAAGGACCAAATTATAGAAAAAAATTGTAAAATCGGATGCACAAACTGGCAGTCAAAAATATTTTAATGTCCCATGCCTTGAGGAACTGCCTTTTAATCGTTTTAGGCCTATGGGCCCAAGGCCTTGGGACCCCAGTGGCCAAAATGGTTGTATATAAAATTATCTCTAGCTTCAAAACTACAGAAGCATCAAGGACCAAACTAGGGACACAGATCCATGACTTGAGATACTGTCTTTTTAGTATTAGACCAAGAGCCGAAATGGTTGTATGCAAAATCATCTCTATCACCAAAACAACAAATGCCCATTGACCCAAATTGGTACACAGATGCTCTGTGACTTTAGCAAGTGCCTTTTAGTAATCTTAGAAGCTCAAATATTTGTATGTAAAATCATATATAGCACCAAAAATACAGTAGTCATAAGGATCAAAGTTAGTACACAGATGCTCCTTGACTTAAAAAGTGCCTTTTGGTACTCTTAGGCACAGGGTCCAAAGGTCTTGGGCCCCAGGGGACCAAATTGTATGAAATCACCTCTAGCACCAAAACTACAGATGCCCCATTGACAAAAATGGTACACCAATGCTCCATGACTTCAGCAAGTGCCAATAAGTAATTTTAGGCCCCGGGATAAAGGCCTTGGGTCTCAAGGGACCCAATTGGCTGTATGTTAAACATGTTAAATCATCTCAAGCAACAAAACTATGCTAACGACAAGGACCAAAATTGGTACACAGATGTAGCTCTTTCCCAGATCTGTCCACTACCCTCTGCAGTACAATCAACAGTGCGCTGCACCTGCATGGGCTCATTGCTCGGTCCGTGGGAGGGGGCGATCAAGGGAACGGTACTAGTTCTACACAGATGTTCTATGACTTGCAAAAGGAAAAAAGTCCCTTAGTTGTTCTGTAAAGTACATGGCACTTTTAGATCTGGAGAATATGACATTTAATAAAACTGTAAAATCAGACCTTTTGAGGCATATTGATCTATAACTGTCCTTAGAAATGGTCTGAAATTTGCAAAATGATCAAGAAATCATCAAATTGGCTATTTTGGCCTAACAATATTAGCCTTAGAGATGGGTATGGGTTTCAGACCTCACACGGCACATCCCTGTCAATTCATAATTCCAGTACCCCTAGGCATCCAGGTTTTGAAATGATATCCTTTGACAGGGTTATAAATAAATTTACAGATTAATCCATTGGGATGTAATATTCCTTCCATCTAATTGATGCAAATATACACTTAAAGCAATACTATAAAGTGTTAAAAACGAAGCGCCCCCAGTCACCCGTGACTTTTCATTTTTTGGGCTTATTGGGTTTGTTTTGGGTAGATATGAATACCCTCCAAACGATTCGGCTCAAAGATGCTTACTTTCTCTGTTATGGCCATTTGTCGAATTAAATTCGGGATCTCGAATTTAATTCCACATGTATTAGTATAGGAAAGTATTCATATGCTTTTTATCCATTTTTGGTGGTAAAACAATTTTTTTTCACAAAATACACTTGAAAATGTTTTTAGATAGGCACATTCCTCAATTTTATGCTGTTTTTACTATAAACTATTTTTGATCAAAATCTTATAGCATTGCTTTAATTTGCCCATTAAGATTCAATAATGCATATTTTGTTGCCATCTTGCAGAAAGTCAATATTAATTTAAAGAAACTCATAAAAATTGGCCAAACTATAGGTCTGCTTTTTTGAATTACCCATTCAGTGTTATTTGCCTGGTTCTGTTTGCACATGGCGACACACAGGAATATCGTGAGCTTGGTAAAATAGTCGCACGAGGTTTCACCACACAAAATCACGTTTTCCTCCTGCTTAGCTACTTAGCAATTCAGTATTCTATGAAGTCAAAAATTGAAAAATTAAAATCAAGAAAATTACTACAACTTCCCATGGATAAAACCTGTGTATACCAATATTCAAAAGACACACAAAAAAAATCTTGAGGTATTCTAAGCAATCTAATTTTTGATATTGTGAGTATTGATGACAAGAGACGGTAGATCTTGTGTTCCCATTATGCAAGTTCACCAACATTCCAACTATATACCACCCTACCCCAACCCCCAAAATATTGAATATTCTAGACTATCATCAAGAACCACTGGCTGTAGTGTTGATATAATGCAAATTTTAACCAGTTGCGTTGGCTGAAGATCTGTATGACATATAGATATATGGTTTAGAGTACGATTCTACCAAGCACGCCAGACACCACTCTTATCAGAACACACTTTGTGACATGTGAGGCTTATTTTAAACCAAACAACAAAAAACCAAACCCCTGGGAAATTTTAAAACACGTGTTGAAAAACCTGGTTTTCAACATTTCAGTGACAAATAAAACTGGTAGGCAGATAGAATTGATGACTTAAACTCAAGAAGAGTGGAGCTGGTATCATGGAAGTGGTATAAGCTTGAAACCGCAAATGAATTTTAGACGGCTTGTATGCTAATAATCCTACTTTGAGGGGTTCAGACAAAAACAGGTTGGTAGTTATGTGAATTATTTATCAGTTTTGAGATGGAAGAAGAAATTGGAAGAAAATAAAGTAGTTTCTGTTATCTATATGTGTCAAATAAACTTTTGTACTATATTATGTGTATCATATAACTTTGGTGTTGTAGATTTTCAAACTCTAATGCAAATTGCTAAAAAAAGATAATGCATTAATGATGTTGATGTTATAGATGGTGATAAAACATGGGTTTTTCTGTGTTTACGGAACTGCAGTTACATGATATGCATTAACCCTATTTAACCCGCCCCAAAATTGCATGAATTGTGTGCACTGGGTAGTAGGAACTATATAGCATGTTTTTAATGAGACTCGTTTGTAATGGTATTGGAAGTGGCACATCACTGGATAGCTTGGACATTCAGCTATCTGAAAATGAGGATGCATTATCAATTATGCAAATCATATGCAAATTAGTTCATGACTAATTAATGAGCTTCTTGTTTAAAACAAATTTTTCATAAATCTAAGTCAGTATTTTGGCTACTTATGTTCAAAAAGTGTATATTTTTAGGTTCTATTGAGGAAGCCAGTATAATTATCTCTTCAAATCAAAAGAAATTATTTTATTTGATAAACATTTCATAATTTTATGACAGTTTTTGTCCCAATTTTTGAGCTAAAGTTTGGCCCAAAATTGGACAAAATATCATGGTTTCAGGCCATTTAAGCCATTAAATCATGCTTTAAAGATAAAAAAATTGGGTAAAAAGAATGTATTTCTATTTGGGGGTCATATATCAACCATTCTGAGCACTGTATTTGATTTCACATGTCTAGATATTGTTGCAGCAGCCTGAAAAAGCAATTTCGTGTCTAAGTCAATGCGTTGTTTTCTCTTGAGAACGTGCATGAGCAGCGTACATGCCAAAACCAGCAGTTTGTTTCAGACTTTGCTACACCTACAATGCATCATTTTTAATCCACCCTGGGTGGCTAAGGGCTACCTTCGTCAAGTAAAAATGTGCGTACACATGGATGTATGATTGTTGATTTGTAATGAATGTCTCTGTATATCCCTAATTCAATATGGATAATTAGAATTGATTTTTAATTTTTATATTTTAAAACCCAGAAAAATTCGCACAAAAAATATTTTGATAAAGCACAACATTTATTCTAGATTACCAACTGAAATGAAACAAACTTTCAAAAAATTTTTACTTCATGCTCTACAAAACACAACCTACATACTCTATGACCATCCAGAAAAGCAAAAATTTTACAATCAAAGATTGTAAGATTTTTTTTTTTTTTGGGGGGGGGGTTCACACTGAATTGCATCAAATGACAGATATCTTGGACACATTTTGATATAATCTATATCTTACAGAAATATTTCATTACCTTTAACACCTTGAGCAATGTGAGGGAAAGTTAAGGGAATGCTGATTTAGGGAAAGAGGATGCAAATTATGCAGATCAACTCCCACAGGAAACCAAACCAGGGAACTTAGCAGTATTCGCTCACCTTTGCCACACAAATGAGAAGGCAAATGCACCTGTCTTTCACTGTGACTTCTTATCAGGGCAAGTAAATTATTCTGTATTTTTCGATTCACAAAAATGTACCCAATCTTGCTGAATATTCGATTGAAATTGGGCTTTTCCAGAAGTTAATGGTACACCCCCTAAAGAAGGCATGGGATTCCCAAATATTTAGCATGAATTTCTCAGTGGGAAATCCCAAAATAAATCAACGTTTTCCCTCCATGATGGTAAAGAAGGCATGGGAATTCCGAAATATTTTCACCAATTTAGTGCATATTCCCAAAATATTCACAATTTTTGGATCAAATGGGTAAAGAAGTCAAGAGAATTCCCAATTTTCTGTCTTAAGATGGAACATACCCCTAAAGAAGGCATGAAAATATCAAACCTGGAATTCCCAATTTTTCCAGAAAAAATATGGATGCCTTCTTTAGGGGGTGTACAGTTAATTTCTTGAATAGCCCATTGTGTTCAAGGTTTGTCCATGCGGTAGCCATTGCTTTAAATAAAACAAAACTAATACCAAATCAAGAAAACATTTAGTAAAACTATCATCGCGTGTGTTCAAGTGTTTCAACTGATTTTTACATGTAGGAACAATCAAAAAAAATTGTAACCAGGTAGATGAAAAAACTATCAAGAGAATACACTGAAGAAACAACAAGAAAAATTGACAAGTAGTTCAATATCAGTTTGTATTTGTTATAAATGAAATACTTCAGCATGATTGCAATGATTGAAACTTGGTGGTCTTTCATAAACCAACTCGTTCAGGTTTTATTTTTCAAAATCTACTGGTGTCCTGATTTTTCCTTTTAAGGTTTCAAATTTTTACTTTTAATCATCAATGTTTATTATTGTAACACCAGGATGATAGCATAATTAAATAGGTCTCTATACCGGTTTTTAAATGTTACATTGTTTATTTGTTTGTTTATACAGGATGGTTAGAGTGATCGGGTGCTGTGACAATATTGCATATATTTATACCAGAGTTTGTATATAATCCATTAAACATTCTAGTTCATGAAACCAGTACAGAAAATTACCGATGGTAATTGGTATGCTTTTTTGGGGTGGGAAGCCCGGGGGGGGGGTACTTAAGTGGAAAGGTGGGTATACGGACGCGCCGCCAAGAACGGTTGCATTTTTGACCCCCCAGGTTTACCAAAGGCCCCTCAAAAATTTGAAAAATGGTTTACATTTAAATGGTTGCATTTTCCAAAATTGACCACTTTTTGACCAATTTTTCCTTTGGTTTACCTATCGGTTGCCAAATTGGGCTTTTCAAGAGCAATTTATATTGTAAAAATATATTGAACGGTCTAGAAAACGGTGGTTTGAAGTCAAAGTGGTTTACAGATGGGTGGCATTTTTCGCTTTTTCAGGTTTACGAAACAGGTGGTAGTCGAATATTCCACCCGCGCATCTGTACCCAAACAAAATCTGAGTACCCCCCCCCCCCCCCCGGGGTAGTAACTGGCTTTCTACGTCATCAAGTGATGGATGGCACCATTTGATTTGATCTGAAGCACCTCATTTGAAAAGTATTAATAACCTGCGTAATAGCGTGATCCAATCTAATAAGATTATTTACGCAAACAACTGCACGGTCATTATCAGGTAACAATGACTTCTTAAAATGACCCGTGTATGTGATGTAATTAGCGCTGAATGCGTTTTCTCATAAAACGCTAATCAAGCACACCCCCAAACACATGCATTACATGTATGCAGCACCACACACATGTGTTTATCATATTACGTGATGATCCTCATGCCTGGACTGATCAAAATTGTCTTACAGGGATAAGTAGACCTTTAAGTAAAAAAATAAGTTTAATAAAGTATTCCTTCATAAAATTATACATGAAGAGCATAAAATGTCTAAAGAGCGTTTATTAATGACAAGAATAACTTTGCACCATCTATTTTGTGGTCAATGTGTGAATTCGTTGGTGATTGTTTGGACCTCGGTATTTTTCTTGTGCTTCCGGAAAAAAAAAATACCTCGATCCAAAACAATCACCTAAGAATTCACACAATGACCTCAAAAAAGATGGTGCGCAGTTATTGTCTAACCTGGAAGTCAAGCAAGATGCAGAACAAATAAATAATTGGAATAGGTACTAAACAACAACAAATAGCAATTCTTTTTTTATAGTCACTGAATGTGATTTTACCATCTAATAGTAATAGAGAGTTTTGGCTATCCATTATGAGACAATACATGTCATTGCGTTCAGCGTCAAACACTACGTAGTGGATCCGCGTGCTGAAAATCATGGTGTGATGTATATATATACGCACACATCAGACTTGAAAACTTAAATGGATTTTGAATAATTCACGTTTGAATAGCGGTGTACGTTTTTCGAATTATGTTTATTGTATTTAGTCAGTAAAGTTTCATAATTCTTGGTTTACAAATCACTCAAATATGTGACTATGAATGAGAATAAAAGATAAGATTTATTGTTTTGCCTGTCATTTATCATCTCATAAGATGGGCATACATCTTTTTTTTTTTTGTAAAAGACACCCCCTGCAGGGGTTCCCATTACTCAAAATAATGAGGCCTATCCATTATGAGATAATGATTGAGGACAGGCAAAACCAGGGCTTCAAAATCACGGGAGCACCGCTCCCAGAAAAAAAACACGGCCGGCAGAAAAAAAAATGAGGCAGGAAAAAAAATAATAAAATGAAGAAAAAAATTTGAAAAATCTTAGGAAAAAAAGATAAATATTATACTTTCTGATTTCTACAAGATCACATCAAAAATAATATGTGTTTAAATGTTACCATGGTTACTTAACAGTGCAGTGTAACAATATGTAAAAATATCAATACCAGTAGTTTTTATTGTTGTGTCTGTCCTACCCTGCTCCCGTGTGGAGCAATTTCTAGCAGAACAGTTGATGTTGATGTCATAAATAATAAAACGGGAGGTGTTATCAATTTTAGCGTTAATATTTTTCCATTTAACTATTTAATGATTAAATTCATGAACTACAATTTGTATTTTTTCTGCTAAAATGTTATTACTTTTGACCTAAAAAGCTATCATTTATGTTGTTTCTTTAGGTACGGTAACAGTGATTTTGTACTCAGCTTAACTACAGGGTGGACCAATTAAAGCGTTATTGAAGTTCAATGTCACGTAACTTAAAATTGGAAGATAATTCGAAAATAATATTTATAAATTCATAAACTATGGTGTCTTGTCCGTATATGGTGAAAATTTCATGTCAAACAAAGCTTGCATTGCAAAGTTATTGACACTCGCGCAAAAAACGCCGAATTCCACTTTGTCCACGGCCGGGAATGCTTTAATGTTCACTAGCATCGTAATTAGGTCTACAATCAGCATGGTTTTTATTTCTTTATGACGTTGATGCTTATCATCTTCGTTTTAAAGGTTCATATCATTGACTGAGAGTACTATTGACATCATGCATGCATCACAATAACATAAGTATGGTGTGCTTCCATAATAATCCAAAGAATTTTTATGGGCGCGAAGTTCAAATCGGCAAAGGCAGTGCATGTATTTGGTCGTATTCATGTATAACGTTGGTTTGTAAGGCGGTAAGAGGAGGAACTTCACAAGTTTCGAGAGAACATTTATTGCTGAACGGTTTTTTAGAACTGGTAACTACGCGGACAGCTAAGCTAACTCTGTAAATAGTCTGTGTAGATGGTACACGTATATTAGGAATGACTTTCCTAATTCACGTATATGGCATACACATATCTACAAA
>JXSR01S010835.1:12305-22879 GCA_000969725.1 Ophiothrix spiculata
GCTTGTGGTTGAAACGGGCCCTACGGCGTATTTCAAGTATGTATGGTTCAATCTGCACTCCTTAAGATATCTGTTTCATATATTATACATCAGCAGCATGAAAAAACGATCATGTTATACATTTACGAACAAAATGTGATACCTACAGTCTACATTTATGAATTCAGTGTGCGTACCAGTGGTCTCCTTCCTCCCAGAAGAAAGGATTGCCGTAGCAGAAGTCTGAGGAATGATGAACAGTTCTCCCGTTGCTTTGCGCGGACGGATAGATTTGCCAACAGTCCTATCACATACTTCATTAATTTGCTCAATAAGTAGGTTCTGTCTGCTGCTTCGTGGCATCATTCCATTGCACTTCTGCACTGCCTTCAATGTTCTTTTTTCTTGTTTTCCTTGTATCTGTATAGTATTTCATGTAATTTTGTATGTTCAATTCGGCTTTTTAGCCGCGATTCATTGCAAATAAAATATATCTGAATCTGAATCATGTATAATGCAAAACCGATGTAATTCATACCATTATTATATTTTTAGATTTAAATTAATACTAGTACGCAAGGGGTTCCGTTTTCACGTCAATATACATATTACTAAAATATAGTTAAAAGATATGAATTTCCAATTCTACTTATTGACCAAAACATCAAGTAAATATGAATTCTACTGGATATAGTTCCGATGAAAGGTCATACAAGTACTCTGATATATCCCTATTCGGCGACGCCTTCTAAATCAGCGTGTAAGTTTCCTTAAATATAAATTTATCAAACGCCAGGATACATTAAAGTAAACAGTTTCGACTATATGCTTATTGAAAGAATAAATAATTGCTTATATTTACAAAGATTACCCAAATTTGTTTTTGAGGTCAGAAAACCCTCCTATGCCGTATTAGGCGCCTAGGGTTGAGGTTCAATATGTTTAAAATGAAAATCAAACCAGACACCTTAGTTTTATTAATCAAATTCTACAACTGAAAGTCTATTTGAATCGTTGGAATTACGAATAGGCTTGATTACAAAGATATAAACAAACTATGTAATCCTATAAATATTTGTACAGAACATCATAATTTGTATGCACTCAAAAATAAGTCGTTGCATTTATTCCATAAATCTAAGTTTAATAGGGTTATACTTGATTGTTTTAAGTAATTACCATAAGTTATATTTCAAGTTAACAGTCGTAAGTTTATATAAGTTCAGGTTATTTTAAATTATCAAGTTGATTGAACTCACATTTTTTATTAATTAATTAAAATTAAGGGAAAAAATACAATTTCACCTCTTTTTTTAGAAGTGGATTTCTAGAATGGTTCCATGTGACATTTACGGATATAAGCAAATGAACCTTTGGACATACCTGATATTCGAACTCGGGATCTTTAGTTTAAGAGTCTAACGCCTTACCGTGGTTACCACAGAGCCATTCTTATTAACCCAAAAGCAGAACTTTATCTACATGTATATGTGTTTATTTAAATTTTGTACTAGTGACTCAATCACAACATTATATAGAAATTACCAAAATAATACATTGAGCCTACCAGATAAACATCAATAACCATGAGTTTGGCTTCCTTCAGTGTTATTTTTGCTATAATTTAAAATGTATCTGTACATAGTAAACAATTTTCCCTACTTCTTTCTACTCAAATGCAATTTATTTAGTTGTCCATATCGAGTTTGACTACTTTGGTATACTCAAAAGTACCAATAAATTAAATACAATACCGCTACATAAGTAATAACGACAAGGTGTGAATTAAGTGAAATGCGTGCTTGGAATTTCAAACCAGATGTATTGTCAACATAATATTGTTTATGATAAAACCCAGTAAATTACTAATATAAGGATGTACATATTTTAATTTGTGTTATTAGATCGTATGTGAATTATTCGATGAATAGGGAGGGATTGCATGTATTCCTATTAGGCAAAAGCAAAAAACAAGTTTGTTTCCTGTCGGTGGTCATAAAACCTAAATGCGAAATGCGTTTTTTTATTTTATTTTGTTATCTTTTTTTTCTATTGTTCAAGAGGTGCTAAGGTAATTTTTGATCGAAAATACCCATGGGTGATGATTTTTTCAGTAAGAAACTTGTTCGGTTTCAAGTTTTTGTTGAAAAGAAAACACTTCTTTAGTAAAAATTTTGGAATTTTCACCGTTCTTTTTATCAAATTGCCTATTTTTATTTTCGTTTTCTAAAATATCAAATAAAAAAATGAAATGCGCAAATAATGACGCCAAAACGAAATGCGCGCGGCGCACGGGAAACAAACTTGTTTCTTTTTGTGGCCTTAGCCTTAAATGTTTTCATTGTATTTTTGATTTATATTCATCTTTTATCTCATTTATTTATACTTTAATTACTTTTATACCTCTTATGTTTCATTATTTTTTTGTACGTGAGAACATAAAAATTCATTCAAAATAAATATAAATGTCTTTTACTTTAAATATTTAAGATTACCAGGAATTGTTATGGACTTAAGTTAGTAATTGGAAATACTTTCTTAAAATGTAATAAAGTCAGTAAGTTTCACAAAAAGCTGACATTTAAATTGATAATCGTGGCTATTGCCTTTAACATACATCCTCGTAGAGACATAATTAGTTTACATAAGTAAGGAAACGTGTCTTTGCCTTTCAAAGAAAACACCTTATAATTTGACATCGTTGATTGATGATCAAAACCTTGAAAAGTAACATTAATATTTAGGTGACATAACTTGTAAACGTAATATTAAATGCTGCCTCAAGTAACCCCTGAAGCAAAATTCATCAAATTATTGTCCCAATGAATCAAGGCAAAAGATAAATTTCATTGTAAGTCATTACAATTATCAAAACAAGCAAGCCGTCTTGTTAGGTAACGATATTGCAATTTCTGAAAACTCAATCAGCACACATTTACTACATAGCCGTAGGCAAAAGTATATAGTGTAATTAGAAAAAAAAAATGTTAAAATATGATAAATAAGACCATGTTTCATACATGTACATCTCCTTGACTTTGAATAGATTAAGTAAAAGTAGAGTAACATATTCACTTTGTTTATCTATCATAAAAGATAAATTCGAAAGCCCAATGTAAAAACTCCCGTTAAAATTATAAGTTGCAAGTTTACATTTCAACTGCCCTGATCATACTTGCCTTCACTTTTTGAATGATTATCGGCGTTTTAAAAATGTAGATATTTTTTTCTCTTGAATGAAGGTGAAAGTTATAATGAATAGTCAAAGCAGACTATTGCACTTGTAACTCTACTTGTACTATGTGTTTACATTTTTATCGATGTATTATCTATCTATTTCTGCACAGTGTCTCAGAGGACGTTGGCTTTAAAAATAAATTACGCCCATTTGTTTCTAATGTAATCCTCAAAATATCGCCCTTCTAATCCTCCATTTCTGAAACAAGTCTTCACCACTCACCCGTCTTATCTCCAAATTAACTCTAAAAAATGTGAATTGACAAATTCATGTACAAATCATATCGTCGGTTGCATCACATACCGATCTACGAGTATATTTACCAGTTGTATTTGATTTCGAACAAATATTTCATTTAATTGATTTTCCTGGATTTGGTATTGATATAAAAAGCACATTTTATGGTTTTTATTTTGCGTAGTGTCTTGGTCAATTTTTGCACTAACACTATTTCAAATGTCAGTGCCAATTTAGAGCTTTCCCCCTCCCTTTCAGGACGTGTTCGTTTCTATGTTTATGTTCGATTCCAAAGTACAGTTTGTGACCAAAAAACTGTGGGGGGGGGGGGGGAATCACTTTAAATGGCTAAAGAATATTGTTGATAATAGTGCTCACTGGTGGGATCAAGATAGACTCACCAGGTATACACTGTATGCAGTGCCCCATGAAGGAGCATTCGCACAGGGGACCCACGGCTTTACGTGACTGTCCAACCACGGAGCAAGTAGAGTAAAGTTTCTTGCCCAAGGAAACAAGGAGACGAAAACCGCCCGGCCCAGGGCTCGAACCCACACTCTCTGCATTACGAGACCCGTGCTGTAACCGCTCGGCCACGCTCCCCTCTATAAAGGTATTATAAAGATATCAATTGCCAAAATCCTAATCAATGTTCATGTAACGTTCAGTTATGTTTATGGCATCGCACGATAAATGTTTTGCTCTAAATGACTTCAGAGTAACAATTCTGAGACGTGTCAGCAAATTTTGAATTGCACTTTACACAGATGATGGGTGACATATTTAAAAATATTTCATAAAAGTGGTAGGAAATTTTATCATCACGATTTCTTTTAATACATTGTTTGATTTGGTAACGTTTGTGACATATTTGAATTAAAACATATGCTCATTCATGCACGGTTAGAAAAAAATCACATTTTCTGTTTTTAAAATACCTCTCAAGTACCAAGTAACAAACGCATTACTAAACAACCTGCTTATGTGGTCGAATTAAAAAGTTGATTCTCTTCTGGAAATACCGTCATCTACGACGAGATTCAGAGGAGGATCAGTTGGAACTCAGAATTATACCGCTGAGGACGGTGATGGGTATCACCGAAATATTCGGCATTAAAAATAACTGTTAAAGACAAGTTTTAACCTATATTGATAAAAAGTTGATTGAAGTCGAAAATTTTTTCATTTTTAATTTCTGTGGAATCAGCCTTTCGCAATATCGTGTACGAAAATCCTTATTTTCCCTCTCTTTCATTATTTTTTCTAAATAGTTCATTTTATGTCAACAAAAATTATTATTTTTATTTCTTTACGTTTCCCCTCGGGCATCAGCTGCATATGTTGGTCAATCTACTGTTAGCAATTCTGCTGAAATCTCGAAACAGAGTGAACCCCTTTCTCGTCTGCCAGCTACTGACAAAAATGTATAATTCTACCGCGCGTGAAGGGACATATAAATGGCTCATTTCAGCAAGGGTATCATTATGAATATGTAATGTAATATTGTTCCTAATTTTCATCAGTGTCTTCTGCTTTAATTCAATATTTTGTCTTCGGGCTTATGCAGAGCGCATTGACTAGACAAGTGACATTTAGCGCACAATTGGCCAACTTGAAGGTGCTAATAAAAGGAGGGCTAGTGCCAGGGTAAACTTGATCGAATTTGATATCATCAGTTTTCTAAAGAGAACTTTTAGGTATTTAGATGGGACTTTGAGCATTTGATAATATTGCTGATTTCTTAGTAAATCAATGTAAATTTGTGTCACTTTGTGGCGATGGCGCATTTTCGGGTTCCTTATATATATATGTAACTTTTATCCCAAAATTCTGTCACAATATATTTTTTTCGTTTTCTACGAGACAGGCAAAACTACCATTATATAATAATATAAAACATATACACCAGATGATTTATGTAGTAATATTGCATAAAACAAAACCAAAAAGATTTTAAAGTATTAGATAGTCAAATACTATTAATATGTAAAGAAGATTAGTGAATTCAAAATAGATAATACAATTAAATTAATAATAGAAAAGGAAAAGGAAATATAATATGTACTTTTAATGTGTTCTTTAGCGCACTTTTATATAGGTGCATATTGAATTTGAAGAGAACCGATTAAATGTCCAAAGTTGCATACATTTTGTTATCTCTGAAGTCTTTGGGTTACATTTTACATCATAAAAGTCATTTCAGAGGTAGAAGTCAATTAGTTAAAAGTAAATTATAAACAAGTTCAAATAGAAGCCTACACCAAGGCAAAATATGACAAACTATGTCAAGGAATTAAAACGTCTTTAAAATCATTCATCGGCACACCTTTCATTACTTGACCGAATTCTGAATAGCCGACTGAATAATAGGTCCAGAGGGATGTTTTAGTTCCTGTTCGGAACTTCGGTGTGTTAAAATTCGCTACCTGTCAGGAATATTGATGTTAGTAATATGTATTATGTCACGATTTCAGAATTTAAGGTCACGGTGCATTTTTGTAGATTTGATTTTAAACTATGTTTGGTATGCTCTATACCGGTATTCGATTTGTTAACTAAGCGGTATGGTTGTAATAATGTTTTCTCGAATGGCATAATGCAGTTGAAAAAGGGGGAAATGAGTCTACCCTTTACAAAATTTACAGTTGGAAAGAATTCTTTTTTAAACTTGGTAAGTTTTGCGTCTAATGCCGAAAATGACAAAAACGGTAAATTTCTGCACATTTTTACCGATTTTTTTAAAAAATCACCTTGAATAATTGTCAGATATTGTTCTGTAACCGCTGTCTTGAATTTTTGTTTTAGTTCTTCAAAATGGATACCACTTAAGGTGCACTGATACCTTACCTGGATAAGTGAAATTTTATAGGGTTGATTTAACCACTATCTGTCAAAATTTAATAAGGTTCAATATTTTCTGAACCTTCTTTGTGGAGCTTGTGTGGAGTTCGTGGGGTCTAGTGGAGCGGGTGGTCTAGTGGAGCGGAGCGGGACTCCGAATCAGTGGGTCGTGAGTTCGAGCCCCGCTGCGGTCAACGGGTTATGTCCTTGGGCAAGACATCTAATCCTAATTGCTTCGGCGACCCAAGCGTTACCATGGGTAGTAACTAGGAATATACTCGATAGGCACAGTGATCGTAAGGCAGCCGCGTAAGTTGGTTATATTCTATTGGTAACGGAATAAATGTAAACCGCTTTGATCAATTCTGGAAAAGCGCTATATAAGCACCCACATTTTTATTTATTTATTTCCTATGTCCTTAACAGCGTAAGGAATCTCCAAAGCATGTTTTCCGCTTGCGATTGGAGAGTTGCGAAGGGTATCTCAGTCCAAGCACTGTGCCAAGCACCAACCATAACCAAACAAAACCTCCCACCCGTCGGTGGGTTAAAGCAATACTATAAGATCTGTTTAGGATTTAACTGATTTGGTTTGCCTTTATTAGATATGATAACCTCCAAACGGTTTGACTCAAAGATACATACTTTTAAAGTTATGTTGACTTGTTGAATTAACTTTGGGATCTTATAATATTGCTGTGATGCATTATTTTGTCCATCACACGTATCGATGAGGTTCTTTTCTGAAGATTTTCCTGTACTACTTAGGCAACCCAAAACCCGGATCTTAAATCGTGTTACTAGTTTTATGAAAAATTTGATAATTTATAGTACGAATACAATATTGAAATTGTGCTTTCCTCTTCATCAAAACACTTTGCAAATAATGATATAATTGTCAGCGTCACAACTAATCACGTCATGAAATCTGTTTATTTCTTGATCAAGATACAAATTACATCACAGATACAAATAAAGAGGTGTTTTATTCTTTTAAGGCTAAATATTCATCACTTTTTAGCTTTAGCCGTATTTGTTCGTCTTAAATTATTTATTTGGGCAAATTATATATTGAAGTACTAAAACGTTACCTCGAACAGACTCAACCAATTAATTTAGTTGGCATATTTTCCCTAGTCAAACCAAATCCAATTTCTAGTAATTTATTCCCCTGCAGGCAAAGAGGTAAAATACTGATTGGAGATGTGGGATGCTTATAAATCTTATTTACTTCGATGTCGCAAGTTTGATGAAATCTGCATGAAGATTAACACTAGACAGGTAAATAACACTTATGGCAATACACTAAAGCCAGTTTATGAGGAACGTTGATAGGTCAAGAAAGTTTTTCGTACTGTCTTGTCACTTATTTATATTTTGTGCAACTTTTTGTCGTTTTTATTACATTTAGTCTGTCGTCATTGACAAAGTTAAACACGGAATAGGTCATTATTTTGTTACAATTTTTACTCGTATCTTCAAAATCTTTTAAGATAATGCATTTGGCTTTAGCAAAAATGATATATTCAAGTCTTCTTTCTCTCTTTTGTGACTCAAAATATTACAAGCTAGGATTTTTAAATAACAAAATAAACGAGTTAGCAATAACATCTATATACGCTCATGTCCATCATAATAGAAATGTAAAAGTACATGAAGCTGTCAAAGTGGGAAAGATGCATCGGAAGCGTCTCTTCAGTGTTGCGTTATGACAAATACATAGAATAATATCTGAGACTTAGGAGAAGCAACAAATAGCATAACTTTGTGTCTTGTTTGTTATAAAAAAACACTAATAAATGATTCCCCAAAACACAATGAATATTGTGAATGATTATAAATTTTGAACACTTTAATTGTTAATTGTGTTGATACTGCCCTTCATATCTATTCTATTAGTTATCCCCTGTTTGTTCTCATGTAATACGAGAAAATATTAATGGTTTGGGTTTGAATCATACAAGGCCGAAAGCCGAGTGTGATACGAACCAAAAGCATATTAAGATCGTATTGCATGAGAACAAACAGGGGATAACGAATTTATCACTCAGTACACACGTACGTTGATAGCACAAACTTGATAATGCTAGGAAAAATGCTTTGAAAATATTTTTATATTTTTCATAACATTGCAATCAATTTTAGATTTGTAGTTTCCCTGGCTTATTGACGTCGTTTCTGTCGACATCGTGTAGTACAACGCGTTGCATAACAACAGCGTGCGCTTTGTAATACAACTATAATGTTCCAAAAGCAATACAAGTTGGACTGGTAAAAGAGCTGTATGACATGACTTTTTCGTATCAAATGGAGGATTTCGTATCACATAGAATTTTGAAATCTTATGCAATACGGAAATATCCTTTTTAGCTATTAAGCAATGAAATTGTTGTATTTTATCTACTGACTGATAAATGGTGGTGCCCCTCCTCTTCCTGATTTCGACTGCCTCCTTAGTCTATCTTTTGTATTATATATAATATGTACAGAAGTCAGAGTTGTATTTTTAAATATTTCATTCTTTATCTTCTAAACTAAATATACTATCAACTTTGTTGTTTCAGCAATTAAATGAACTAAGAGCTATGACACAACACCGCGGGAAAATCTTTACCTGGTACATACGCTTCCTTTTGAATTGATCGCTTAAATTACTGTAAGCCGAATCAAAAACCTCACAATTCTGTTTAAGTAAAAGTAATTGAACATTTGATTCTGGCGCCCATATCAAGATTCTTTTCGCTAGCACGTCAATTTTAGCAAAAGTTTGATATATAGAGCACCTAAAATCACAGGAATGACTTTCATAATAATATATTGTAACTGATAATCCACCTACAATTATCTAAATGCATATAATAACGTTAAGCAATTGACATCAATAAAAATTGAAACCTCCTTACCAAGAGTATAACTTATTCAGTTATGATATTCTAATAGTAAATGGATCATATTATCAAGTAGGTTATGAAATATTACACCAGTTCTTTCAAATTGTAAATGATACATTATAGGTGTTGAATTATCCATGATTTGAAACTAAATTATTGAGAAAATAAAGTAACAGAAATATAACACTTAATCAAGTTTTCAATTTGATGACTTTATTACACGGAGATTATCATAAACTGTAAACATCGATATATATTACATCAAAGTGGTAATAATATTAGGCGGGAATTTAAATTAATGTGGTTTGTTCGTTCATAACGAAGATTTTAACTGTTTTGAACATATTTATTTTTAGATTTTACTCTACATATATATGTCTAAGATGAGTGTTTAAGTAAAAACGTCTCAATGTCTCCATAAATTTAGAAAAAATTGAACAGAATTTCCCTGCACAAAAGAATAGTTGTATTCAAGTCGTTAAGGAATAATATCAATGGAAGAGTCCAATTGAGTTTGTGTTTTGATCAAACCTTACTAATGATGTTAAAACACTATAAAATGGTTGAAACCCATATCACATAACCCGGTCTGTATAGTCTTCATACCAGATTCAATTTAAACAAATTTCGTGCATTCTGAGATAATACGAATGATCACGTAAATATTGTCGATTAATAAAAACACAGGAAATTGTAGTAAAAATGACATGTAAATGTAATATTAAATGCTCCCGTAAGTGGCCCCTGAAGCACAATTTATCAAATTATATTCCCAATGAATCAAGGTGTATTGTAAGCCTTTTTGATAATTATTATATATGTACTTGTATTTTCAGTAAACTTAAGCTTTCTTATTATGCAACGAAATTGCAATGTGTAAAAATTCAATAATGCAATCAGCGCACGTTTACTACATAGCCGTAGGTATAGTATATATACTGGGTGTATCAAAATTATTAGTACTCAACTTTGTGATTTTTTTACACCAAAACTATAAATGTTAGCATAATTTTTTTCTCGGATATAAAAGACCAATTCAATACCTTCATTTAAGAAAAAGAATTTTGAAAATTGATGCACGCAATCGGAGTTAAGTCAGTAAGAAGAAATTGTGTCTTTTTACAAACTCGCCACGGGTAATAAATAGCTCATGCCTAAATCAAGATATCCAAATTGTAAGTGTTTACAAGTGATTAGTCAAATGGAACAGCCAAGACATTTGCAATATGAAAGATACCCGAGCATGCAATAGGCATCACACAGAATTGTTGCGATAGATATAACTATTAATATTTATAAAGAGACATCTTTATTGAAATAAAGACAGGTAGTTTCTCCATTTAAAAGATAGGTAACATTTTCTATTTGATCAACAGCAAGTATTTCGC
>JXSR01S010835.1:24400-35343 GCA_000969725.1 Ophiothrix spiculata
TCTAACATCAAACCGTCTGTAGAACAACATTAGAGCGAAATTTTAAAAATCACTGTACAAATTCGGGTTGAATTGGCCTTTTTACGCTGATTACAAAATAAACATCTTTTTATTTACTTGTAAACGATGCAAATTGCAAAACAGATACAAATGAAGAGGATTTTTGTTCTCTTAAAACTAAACGCTCACCGCACTGCTGTTCGTCTGAAATTTTAGAATGCTCAAATAATATATTGAAGTACTAAAACGTTACCTCGAACAGACATTACCAATTAATGTAGATGGAATATTTTCCCTGTCAAACCAAATCCAATTTTCAGTAATTTATTCCCCTCTAGGCAAAGAGGTAAAATACTGATTAGCAGATGCGAGATGCTTATAAATCCTATTTACTTCGATGTTCGTAACTTTGATGAAATCAGTATAAAGATTAACACTAGACAGGTAAATAACACCGAGGGCAATATACTAAAACCAATTTATGAGGATCGGAGGTAATATCACTTTTGGATAAAGACAAGAAGTTTCCCATACGTGCTATGACTTAAGCGTTGTCTTGTGTAACTTGTTGTAAGTTGTTTTCATTACATTTTGTTGTCATGAACGAAGTTTAAAAATGGATCTGACCATTCTCTGGGTGTAATTTTCTTTGCGTTAGCAAACCTAGCTCGGTACAAATATGACGTTGTTCACTTTTTCCTGTTCTCTAACTCAGAAGAGACTAAATTGTAATAACAAAATAACGAGTTAACAACATTTATATCAGCTCATGTCTATGCTCTTGTCTCTTGAGTGTTTCATCACCCTTATACAACAGTAAGAAATGCATGGAGCAGTATGGATGATTGAAAAGACGCATCACAATACAAGACTGCATGAAAGAGTTAAATGTATTACAATTTTGCAGCAAACACTATGTAGGCCCGTATTCCAGAAAGGTGTTTAACTAAACAAAGGTTCAACTGAACATCAACTGTCCAGGAATGATACGCACTGGTGCAGCTTTCAATGAGCCGTGCTGTTGACTAGAATTAAAACTGTGGTTTAGCTAAACACATTTCTGGAATACGGGCCGAGCGGTTAGAGCACGGGTCTCGTAATACAGAGATTGTGGGTTCGAGCCCCGGGCCGGGCGGTTTTCGTCTCCTTGTTTCCTTGGGCAAGAAACTTTACTCTACTTGCTCCGTGGTCGGGCAGTCACGTAAAGCCGTGGGTCCCCTGTACGAATAGACTCCTTCATGGGGTATGCATGTTATGCAAGTACTTGTATCATTGATTAATTGATTGATTGATGCAACACAAAATGCGCAAGAAGACACTTTTACATCCAACCACTGTCTAACTAAACACACATCGATTGCAACTGAAACTATACAGCTTTTGCATTTCAGAATTGGCAAGGAAAATACCCTTTTAAAACTGGATCAGTATTATATAACCGACAAAAACGGTCCGATTGCTTTTACATCTTTCGTGTATCCTAATTAATGTCACCAGTAAACCACCATACATGTTTACATATTACAAAGTTTACCAGGCAGTATTTAATTTTATTTGCAATGAGAGTTTGTTTTCCGATTTAGTGAATTACATTGAATAACAATAAATATACACTTTGTTGAAAGTGGTTATAACCAAAAGTTGATATACATTTTAACAACAAGAGGAGTTAGTATGACACTTTTAGATGACAGAATTTAACATTAAAATAAGTTCACATTTATCTAGTCAACAGCGTGTCTGTAGAATATTTAGCTCTACTGAAAATCACGTCTTATGATAGTTTATGTACAATATGCCTGTTCAAGCTTGTCGTAAGTTATCTCATTAAAAGACAAAGGATTTAGTTTACAAATAGTTGACAAATCATAATTGACAAAAGAAATATCGAATTACAAAATACGCACAAAAGACGCCTGTCAATCAAAGTATGGGATAGGCTATTGTCTTCGACGAAAGCAAAAATTCCTGGGCGTCTTAGTTGTGCTTTTTCTCGTGTAAACACAAAAGGATTGTTACGGATTGCAATTTCTAAAGTGGGGATTATCTCTACTTATTGCCTCCGTTGAATAGAATGGGTTAACAAAATAGTTTACAAAATGCATTGTTATGCACGGACAGAACATTTGAACTTAAGCATTGTTACATAATTTTTTTATGTTAAAGTTAACAAAGTGAAATGTAAACATGCATCACCTAGGCCATAAAGTACTGCTACATTTCCTTTGTACTTTGTGATCATACGGCCTGAAAATACCTGATTACAATTGTTTTCAGATCAGCACTTTTGCAGCTGGCCGTTTATATTCACTTGAGTTCATGTCAGTTCGTCTTTATATGCTTGTTAGTTCCACATCTTTGAGAGGCAAACTTGCTTAACACAGTTCATACAGCATTTGAATGGTGTGAAGAAATGCTGTTACGAAAGAGGCTTGACAATTAATTCCTACAATATGTGGTATGCTATTAATTAAATATTTATACAAAATCATACACTTGTAGTTAGGCAAAAGCACACAACTACTGTGAAAATAAATATACCTGTATGACAATGTTCACAGACTATTTTAGATTTGTCCTACGAAACTGAACTTAGTGGCTCGTATTCCGGAAAGCTAAAACCGTCGTCTAAATTATTTTTACTTTGAACTGATCCGCTTGAAAGCTGCGACGGTGCGTAACTGCGTATTCCTGGAAAATTGTTGATGTTCCGTTAAAACCGTGTTGTATTCATCCGTGGTATCGCCCGTTTTAGTTTTCTGGGGTTGAAGGCCCAAGCTCAACGGTTTTGAAATCTGCATTTTTTTATACACTATAAGGGCATTAAATGAAATATTTGAGCTTTATTTAAAATTCCAAGTTTTTTGAATGGCAGTTTCAAAATCTGATTACATCATGTCCTACCCCCCCCCCACCCCACCCCCACCCCTGGTTGTTTTAGTACAACAAATCACAATCTTCATAGAATTAAAGGATACTTTTTATGCAAAAAAGAATAGTTGTATACATATCACAGTTAAGGCTACAGTCCCTAAATGGGTGCCATTTTTGCCAACGGCATCTTTACTGCAACTTTTTACCTACTTTCACATATCAGAATAATACAATTTTTGGCGTACATATGTAATAGAGTCTGTAGTTTATACATGAGACTTTAGTCGTGTTTTAACGTCCATTATCAATGTCAAAATTACGTCAATAAACTACTTCGAAAAATTTACACCTTTTTCGCCGAAACCTTAAAATTGTATGATGTTCGAACGATTCGCCTGTTTTCAAATTTTGACAGATTGTAGGCTTGATACTTTTTATTGAATTACAAATAATATTTTATAAATGTGTTGTGTTGATTTTGAATGATAATGTAACAAACCCGCGTTGTTTTGCCCGAAAAATCGGGCGTGAATTATGACTCTGAGTTCGCCCTGTTTGAGCTGTGAATATCCTGATTTAAGTATCTACATTATCTACATTTTGTCTGATATACGCATTCGCATAATTTACTTACAAATTGAGCATTCCAATGAGGCAAAAATTGCTATTTTTATGTAAACAAAAGAAAAGTACGGCATTCTAATGTTTATGTTTTAGATTTTAGTTCACCATCTCAACGCTGCCTTGATAGCTCAGCGGTAGATCTCTCGCTTCGTAATGCATGACTAACCCCCGCCATAATCCATGGTTCGAGTCCCCGCAAAGGCAGTGGAAACTATTTATCTTTTCATGATTGAAAAATAGTTAGGATAACCATTTTCCTGAAATACAAATTTTCATTTTTTTCTCACGTTACCATGGTACCCCCTTTGATTACCCTTGAAATCATAACTTTAAATAGGAATGTCTTATAGAGCTGGTTAAGGGCTCAAATGATAGCTGTTGAAACTGTAACTGTACACTTTTGAATCTGTGCATTTAACCTCAAATACCATGTACAAAGTCAAATACGTCATAGACCAGATTTAGCAATGGTCACGAATTCACTGCCATGGCACCGCTTGTTCGGTGGCTTGACATAGTGATAGTTGGGTTGGGATGCAAGAGGTCCCGGGTTCGAACCCAGGTGGAAACCCGCCCTTTTTTAACTTGCAGGTTTTTGAGGAAAATGCTCAGTACGGTTAGGGTTAATGATTAACAACTAATGACCGTTTTTAATTAAAATTGTAAAGGCTTTATACCAGAATGACGTAATGAAACCAGGCTGATCTTGAACATTCGATTTCAAGCAAAATATGGCCAAACAATTTTTGGAGGGGGACATTTATAGCAATATTGTATTGTAAGGGGCCCGGTTAGCAGCTGCTGACTCTTATATCGGCCATTGTGTTAATCCTACCCAGTGTTAGCGGGTAAATGTTGATTTTTTCATAAATGAACACATAATGATGGAAAACAATAACCAAAACTTTGTTTTACGTTTTTGTGTAATCGGTGACAAATAGTTAGGGGAACCATGCAGAGATATAGCCAGTAACATTATTACCAAGCTCCCTAACATTCTCAAAGGCTTTTCCTGTGCAAAGTAATTGTTATATTTTGTAAAATAATACAATTTTTGTATTAGATGTGGAATAAAATATCTAAAACAAAATGCCAACTAAAACATTCCTTATATCTTGCAGCATTATATACCGTATACGCATATCCGAAGAGAAATATAAGTAAAGACGCCACATTCTGTTTTGTTTAATAATAAAGCATATCACTTTATTTTTACAGTCGATTTAGAAACTTATTCACCATATATTGGAATTCTGTAATCAGTTATAACGAAATCACTTAATTCTATAAGTATTGTTGACATTTTAATAGATATTCATTAAATTAGAGATTAAAAGAGATCGCATTTTACTTAGTCATTCTTTACACATTTATTGGAAACGTAAGTACTAGAATCATTATGAGGATAGTAATTTAATGCTCGATATTTCTGTCTGATGTTTAATATATTTCATCCAACATGGTTGACTTATATTGGGCTAATGTCGCTTGTTAACAAATATTTTGATACAAAATTAGTTCAAGCTTGTTTAAGGAATGTATATAAGTATTGCAACATGCCGGTTAAATTTGTGGCAAAATTTAATCAAGATCTCTATGTTCCTAAACAATTATAGGCCTATCATGTCTCAATACATAATCTGAAACAAGATTTGTGTACGAATTATGGTTTATCTTTATGGTTTATCTGCTATTCTCAACACCTTTACCCGAGACTTGCTGCTTCTTTTTATATATTGTGTCAATCACCTATTCAGTATCGGTCCTAGCCAGACATCCTTATTAAATCATGTTTTATTTCTTTGGATATCAAGAATCCTTTTTTTTTTAAATTTAATCATGTTTTATTTCTTTGGATATCAAGAATCCTGCGGAAAAAAAACCCCTGACGTTTCTCGACGATAAATTTTTCCTGCTTTTCATGCAAATCAAACTCTTTTAGCATAATCTATATCGTTTCGACTGTCTGGTATTCCTACATAATTACAGCATTACTGAATGTAATTGTAATAGTTGATTAACAAAAACAACAATACAGCAATAATCTGAAAAATTTAGGTTACAGATTAAAGGTGTAGGTTCCGTTTACATTCTCATCCCCCAGGGCTCAACCGGAAGTAGTATATTTTTCAATTTTAAAATTTCACCTCCATATTCTTAATAGTTTCGGAGATATAGCACAAAATGTAGTTTAATTAGTATACCTATTTTCATTTCTTTTGTATTTACATAACAGCCTCATCCCCAGGACTGCATACTTGCTTTTGCCTCTCAAGAGAAAACAAGATACAAGCTAAGGTTGAAACCGTGCACAATGCATTTCAGAGGTCAAGGTCAATCAGTTAAAAGTAAATTACACACATGGTAAAATAGGAACCTACACCTTTAATTCAATCATGGATTCATATTCTTATGCAGTCTAGGCGTATCGACCCTGTTAATGACCTCATTATGCGAATTCAAAAATCCAAGTCTCGCCAAACGAGTAAAAACGGTCGAGAGATTTTTTTAAACGTGACCTGCTGAAAAGACTGAATTTGAACAATTATTATCTGAAAACGGTGAAAACAAATGCAAATTTAGAACGGTGAAAATTTGGAGTTTTTCCCAATACAATGCATGTAAATATTTTGCTGTTGATAAAAAAAGAAGCATTATATGGCATTCTCTGTGATAATCAACGATTTTGAGACTTTTTAAGCAAAAAAATTTGAACCCTTACATATATTTTTTAGAAGATAAAACATCGTCAGTTGGATCGATTCTGCTAGTACAAATATGAAAACTCAGATTGATGAAATTTGAAATATATATTTTGCCTGTAGGGTTGTAAATTTAAAAAAAAATAACAAGAGGTAAAAAATACGTTGATGTGATATACGAAAGGTACGTAATATCGCCTCTTCATACTTGCCTGCGATTTGTATTGCGATACTAGGCATCAAAATGTCGATAAAAACTACCTGTTTATCCCGACGGGTCATCCTCTGACGTCAGCAATGTGCATAGAGCTCATAGCTAGTGTTTTGATTGGCACCGCTGCCCCGCTCGCTGCGTTGAGATATAATGCATTTCATGTGAATTGTAATGAATAAGACATACGTTTTCCTGTCTGATAAGTAACCTTTTTGGGTTTTTTAATAAAAATTATGTCAAAAATTCGAAAATTTCATTCGTGACAGTTAAAAATTGAAGAAAAACCAACACGCTTCGAAACAAAGAGAAATTTATCAAAATGACTATGACAGGACTCGAACCCACGATCTTCAGAATAAGAGTCGAGAACCATAACCGCTAGACCAGCGAACTGACAATGTTTTCGATAAGAATTCAAGATTATATCCATTCTACTTAAAGTAATTAGTTACGTATGCGCAATACCATGGAAAAATCCAGGGAATTAAGTTCGTGGGATGCAGTGTCAGGAGTTATAAACAAAGGAACCGTAACATCAATTATGTTTTATCACATTTTACAGCAAGATTTTCACAGGACTTCAAGAAAAAAGTCTAAATTTGGCTATAAACGTATAAATTTTACACTGAATTGATATTTTTAGAGAAAATCACCGGTCTATTTTAAAGGTTTATTGCGTGAAATATCTTTCCAACAAAATTGCACGAAATGTCACATATATTTCGAAAACTTTAGTTGCATTATATTTACACATAACTATGCAACATGTTTTGTTTTCCAGATCTATATTTTCGATTTTATAGGGCTTTTAATAATATTTTTCTGACTCATTAATATTCATGTTGAACATCAAAGGCACGATCGGTTCAACAAAATGTCACTGCATAAAAAGGGAAAGGGAAATCTCGCGACCTGCCATCTCACTGTAAAACATATTCATGAGATGTTTTGATGTTTGGAAGGATAACAAATTGTTATATTATATTGAATTGAATTGAAATATTTGCTTATGAAAATCTAAAAAAATAATTTAATATTTTTTGAAATATAAAAATGTTTATTTGGTTTTGCTTTGTTTTAACGTTACAAAAGTTTACTTCATCTCGGTCTTTCGTCAGCACCTACCAAATACCTCGTCTGCTACTTCGGCTACGCCATTTATGAATGAGTCATACCTGGTATTGAGTTACTCCTTATCATTGATCATGCAAGTGTGTTTTTTTTTCAAAATTTACACAGGTTTGCAGTTTATCAAGAATTAATGTTACCCGTGAAAATTTGAATATGCTATTGCGTATTATTCCACTTTTGTGCCAAACCTTAAGGAACGGGTTCAATATAAACAACTCATTCTGGAATGCATGGAATGCGGGTATCTTTAATTTGCATAATAGCCTAATAATGCATAAATTATACTGAAGAGAGCTCAATTAATAATCATTGAAAATTGTACCAGATTTGGTTCAATATAAAGTCTAATACTCCACGATTAGTTACAAAAACGATTGCTCATCAAAATATCATGCACGTGTATGCTTATTATTTTGTTGAATTTTGAATAAGTGCATTTCTGACATAGCTGTAAACTTTTATCTTTGTTAAAAACTCAAATACTATAATGCTGTGATACCAGAGTTTTACGAGTATCTAGAACAGGGTTGTAATATTCCTTGTGCAAAGTTTCGTTTCTCCAAGTAATATAATTTTAGCACACGGTCATTTTTCTACATGTAAACATTTTTTGGGACACCTGGTACTTACGAAGAGCGTTCGTAACTCTCTGAGAAATACCCTCTCCTCTAGGACCTTAATCATCATGAACTCCTGTCTCAAACATCTCTTCTCGAACTCGTCGTGATTTCTACCGCCCATCATGTTAACAAGGTCCTCAATAACTTGTCATCCAGTGTCGTAACCAGAGGTGGGGGGCAGGGGGGAAGCCCCCCCCCCCCGAAAAAAATGTCTGCCCCCCCCCCCCCGCTCGCCACCCCCAAGAAAAGTACAGAGTGTCAATATATAGTACATAGCTAGTGTAACTGTGCAAAATTTAACCCTTTATGGGTTAGTTTTTCAAAATGTTCCCAAAATGGCGCAAATTTTGGCAATAATTTAAGAAAAAACTCTAGTTTTCCACACACGTTTTAGTCGCCTCACTGTTTGTTAAATAAGCTTTTACCATCTCAAGCCTAAATTGTGGAAAGAGTTGTCGGATGTCGAAGAGGGTTATCAACAGCTGTTTTTCAGCTCATCTTTTTTCATTCTTTTTTCTTTGTAGTTCTGTTTCTGTTTAGTCTCTTTTTTGATATCTAGGCTTCCCTTAAATTTAGGTGTTGGTTGCTTCAGCCAAATGATATGTCATTTCCAGAACACTTCAATTGCCTCATATTTTAAGTGTTTTTCTCTCTTTATGTTTAATTACCAAATATAATAGATTTTCGTACCCATGGCCCGGGGTGTACTCAGATTTCGGTTGGGTACGGGCGCGAGACCGGAGTCTTTGACTACCACCCGTTTTGTAAACATGAGAGAGCGAAACAAATGATACCTAGTAAACCACTTTGACTTAAACAACCGTCATCTAGACCATTTAGTACACTTGTACAAAGTAAATTGTACTTTAAGGCTTTAGTCCCTACAAACGTCTTGCTTGGCTGAATGTCATGTTTACTGCAAGTTTTTACCTACTTACACCATCAGAATATCACAATTTTTGGCGTACATATTGAATAGAGTCTCTAGTTTATACATGGAACTTTACTAGTGATTTCACGTCCATTATCAAGGTGAATTGACGTCTAAAGACTACTTCGAAAAAGTTGACCCTTTTTCGCCAAATATGCTGTGTTGATTTTGAATGATTATGTAACACATCCGCGATGTTTTGTCCGAAAAAACGGACTTGAATTACGGCTCTGAGTTCGCCCTGTTGGAGCTGTAAATTGCCTGTTTTAAGTATCTACATTATCTACATTTTGTCTGATATACGCATTCGCATAATTTACTTACAAATTGAGCATTCCTATGAGGCAAAAATTGCAATTTTTATGTAAACAAAAGAAAAATACGGCATTCTAATATTTATGTTTTAGATTTAATTCATGATCTCAACGCTGCCTTGATAGCTCAACGGTAGATCCCACGCTTCGTAATGCATGACTAACCCCTGCCATAATCCATGGTTCGAGTCCCCGCAAATGCAGTCGAAACTATTTATCTTTTCATGATTAAAAATAGTTAGGATTCACATTTTCCTGAGCAGATGGATTCCCTTTACCCTTAAGCCCCAATTTGGCAACCGATAGGTAAACCAACAGAACGTTTAGTAAAAAACAACCGTTATGTTAATCATTGTTGAGGGGCCTTTGTTAAACGTGGGAGGTCAAAAATAAAAACGTTCATGGCCACGCGTCCATATACCCACCTTTCCACTAAGTATCCCCCGGATCCATAGCACATGTTGTTTATACCTCTGCTGTTAATTTCCGACAGGGATTCCCCAAAGCTATGTGCTATTGTGAACTAGTTCACTGATTAAATTGATCATTTAATGTTGCAATATATGAAAATGTTTGCTTCAATATAGAATAAGAAGTTTAATAAAAGCAAGATGGGGAATGTGTGAAACATTTCCAAATGTCACATGTGTAAGCATGTTATGCCAATCCTGATCTAAAGATAGTATAATAACTTTGCCGTGTCCACATGTAAAGAGTGCGCTGTACTTTACTTGAAATCATCCGGTGAAGTTATTTTCAGAAGTGAACTAGTTTCACCAAATTTATCAAATTATTTAATGTTTCCACTTAAAAGTGTCTGTTGACAACGAAATAGACTTTTATTGGAGACTTTTGGCTATAATTAGTCTAGATCAAACAGATATGTTAACAAAGGTTCCTTAAAAGAGACACCGGTGGTTTGGTTTCGATCAGTTTGTGAGACAATTATGTCAGCAGTTATTTGATCAACATGCTATGAGCAAATTTGATCCGTTTCTAGGTCTGCTATTGCTATGGCAGTTCCGGATATTAGTACCGTTAGAAACTTAGTATGTGTATGAGGTAAATTGTGTACTTGGGTAACGTAGCGACATAATTTGACAATACAGCCGTGCTCAGTAATATGTCTGAACACTCGCACCAAATTAGATGACGCCAGAACTTAGTTGTGCTTCGTATTAGCAAAGTAGACTTTCTGAGCAGTTTTTCACTTTTAAAAAAGAACTACAGCATTCCTCGCTGGTGGTTGAACTATTTGAAATCAAATGATCGAGTATTAACCATCCATGTAATCTTAACACTTAGGTGCATAAGGTGTTTTAGAATCCCGTTAGTGCACAGAAGGGTCCATTTGGACCAAGGATTTTGATCACTTTCAAAAACAATGTTCTCCATATGTGTGGTGCTCTGGCATAATGAGCGGAAAGTCGCGATTTTCAGAATTTAGTTTATGGCATATTTTAATTCTCTATAATCTCAGCTTTCGAATGATATATAATATGTCATACTTTCTTTCTACAATTTTCATTTAGA
>JXSR01S010835.1:76613-88118 GCA_000969725.1 Ophiothrix spiculata
CTAACAGTTCGACCAATGCAATAAAACATTTACAAATAACAATTATATTAGTGAAATGTGCTAATAAAATTATAATATTTCATAATCATGCATCTTTTGGCAACCAGAGCGTTATTTATAAGTGGGGTTAGACAAAAATACAATTTTAACAACATTTTAACAATTTTAAGTATGAAAAAGGCTTAAACAAAGTGGTTATGAGCTTTGACCTCGCTTGGCCGGCAAAATGTCTAGACTTCAGGATTTCTCGATAAACATTGTTTATCTGAAAAACATTGTTTTTCTGATAAACAGTGTTTATCAGAATGTAATAATAATAATAATAAATGATTCTTATTATGCGCAAAATCGTCTGCACAGACCTCAGGGCGCACAAACAATGCAATATTTCTCTGCTGAAAAACACTGTTTATCTGTGATAAACAATGTTGATCGACTTTTTGTACATTTGGCTTGCCATAGGCTCATGCATGCATTTGATACAATTTTACAAGATTGATATTAATGATGTAGTGTTAGAACTGATTATTCTGAAATTGGTGGGGAAAACCACTTCTAAATTACTGTACTAAGATGAGCAGTGCTCAGTCATGCATGACGGTATGTAGCAAGTTTAAATGTCATAACAAAGAATATGTACAAAGTCTTCAATGTAGTAATATCTCAAAAGAATAATTTAACCATGTCTAAGAACTATCGGTTTACTTTTTCCCGAACACTCCGTGTAGGCATGATTTATTACTGATAACTTCAAAATCAGTTATCGGTGGCATACTTTTATGTCAGTATTACCGAAGAGTGAGACAAGAAACCTAAACTTGGAATTCAAGATATCGGGAGTTCTTGTGTTGTATGTGTTTCTTTAATGTTGAAGTTAATTATTAGATCACGTCGGCTTGTCGTTTTTGATTAAAACCCGTATCTGTTGAATTAGAAAATATAGATGAAACCTATATTTATTGTTCAAAGCACTCGAGGTGAATTCAAGTTTCATGAAAAGAATAGATACCTGTCATTTCTTGTTGAAGAAAGATTAGTTAAACCATAAAACGACATACGGTATATATTTGAAGTAAAGAAGGACTACGAGAGGGTATCAAAAAGTTTTAAAATTTACCCAGAAGGGATTGAGCTATATATCAATGAAATATTGACAGAATAGTCACTCGTCTTTATGTACATTATAGTGCAGAAATTGTCTCATAATTAGATTTACTGTTTGATTAATGTCATCTACCTCCCCGCTGAAAACATAAGTTGCATTGAGGAAATTGAGACATGCGGCGTAATTAAGTCCCTGCATTTAAAGGGTTACAGGGCCAAGTAAATCTTACTGGCATCACCAAAGTTTAGTTGTTTGATACCATAGTAACGGATAGGCTTTCCTCTATCCATTGATACCAAAATTATGGAAATCCGTCCATAAATGACACAATGGTGTAAAAATATTGATTTTCAATGAAATATAACATTAGATTTTTTAAATATAGAGGATCCCTACAATAATGGTCTGTAGACAATCAGTTAAAAATGGGGGAAATGTGTTACTTTTCACATTGACTATGTAAAGATGCCTAAAGTATCTCATAATGAAATGTTTATCCTGGCGTCATTTTTTCCAGGTAAAGTTTTTAAACTTTTTGATACCCCCTCGTACATTAGTAATTGGTGATTATGAATCTTGTGTTTAAAACAAGAGCGAAAAGCTACGAATTACAAGTTCTTATGTGTTTGATTCTTTTTATTATGAGTTTTATATGATTTTGCGATATGCCTCTTTTTATTTCCCATTCGGAGATTCGCATCAGATGGTGGTACATTTGCAGAATTGTAATAGTTGTAATAGATAAGGATGGTTATTTAGTGTGAATCCGTTTGTTTCTATTGTAGATACCGGCATGCGTGCCTTTATGGGAAGCGTTATCAGTTTTCGATCCAATAATTCAGCATCATCAGCTGGGGCATTTGCTTCTAACGCACAGAATAGACAGATGTTCACCGAAACCGGGATATTGTGAGTAATTCAAATAACCATTATGGAATTGTATTTTACGTGTATCATTTCCAGTTTCTCATAAGCAATTTGCATCAGGATAATTGACTATTAAACGTTTTAAAACTTATGATTGGAAACTAATAGTAAAAAGTAGTTTACAAGATTGAAATTTACGAAAGAAGTATCGAACAAATCTTACTGCACAAAAAAAACCTGTCAATCAAAGTATGATGGGATTGGCTATTGTCTTCTACAAAGGCAAAGTAGCCATGGCTTATGCATTAGCTCATGTAAACACAAAAGGTTTGCTACAGATTGCAAACTCTCAAGTGGGAATTATCTATACTTATTGACTCCAGGGAATAGAATCAGTAATAGGCTCATTCCAGTGGAAACTGAACCTTTTTTTATTTCAAGCAAAAAATCAGCTTTTTTATTTGACCACATAAGCATGTTTTTCCGTCATACATTTGTTACTTGGTACGTAAGAAGTATTTTCCAATCAGAAATTGTAAAGTTTGTCTATCCGTGCATGAATGAGCACATTTTTTGTTTCAAAAATGTCACAAACGTTACCAAAATGTTACATCAAAATGTCACAAACGTTACCAAACGTTACAACACAAAATAATGCATTTAAATTATTCCTGGCGATATAATGTTCTGTAATTTTTATGAAATATTTGTAAATATGTTTCCCATAATCGGTGTAAGGCGCAATTAAAAGATCGTTGACACTTCAGAGAAATTGTACTTTGAAGTCATTCGGAGCAAAAAACCATTTCCGTGCGCGGTCACAAACGTTACCGAACGTTACATGGACTTTACTCAGGATTTTGGCAATTGATTTAATTTTCAAACATCTACATGTCTTGACCCCACCAGTGAACACCATTATCAACAACAAATTCGTTGATATAATGTTTTTGCTAGGTTCTGTGGCCTTTTAAAAGTGAAATTTCTCAATTTTTCGGTCACAAACGTTACTTTGGAATGAGCCAATAGGTTAACGAAATATTTTACATAAGCTTACAACATCTATTTGAACTAGGGTATTATCCTCTACTTTTAATCTTGTGCAGCTCGCTTTGTTGTGAACATAATTAAGCCCGATCAATTCTGATGTTGTTAATCCACTACCTCCTATATAGAATATGGTAAAATACCCTAACACGGTAAAACTAAGTCTAAAACATGTGTTTACTTTGAGGATTATGACTTCATTCATCAACTGTCTCTTTGTGCCTATCTCTTGCAAAACACCAGCATTTGTTCTCGTCGGCTTTCAGATAATGGTCAGCATTCTTCAGTTGCTATAACTTTCAGGTCGCTTAAAAGAGCGCCCAATACAAGTGTCTCGGTCAGTTTTATCTTACGCAGTCCCGAGGCTTGTGTTATCTCAACTAATTTGCAAATAATCTTTGTCTAGGTCGAATAATGTGCTTTACTTGATGTGATTAAAGCAGCTGGTCTTTCCTAAAGGCTCTTGTCACACATCACCGTATAGAGCAAAACATACGACTAACGTACTTTATTCCACTATTGTTCTGTTTTATGCATTGTTTTTCGTCATATGTTCGTTACAAGTACGTTCAATCCGTTATCCATACGGTCTGTCCGTTATGTATGCGTTTAATTCGTTATTCATGGTCTGTTTAGCACACGTTCAATATTTAAAACTTTTGTACGTTATTCGTACGTTTTGCTCTTTACGGTGATGTCTGACAGAGCCTTAAGTGAGTTGTCCTTTGGTAATGCCAGAGTGTACTACTTATTATGGATTTAATTGAAGTTTTCTATAACTTCCTTTAGTGTTAGTCCTATAATTGCCTGCGATTTATTCATCTTAAAGTCGTATTACTTCTTTAAATTTCAGAAACGGTCAAACTATAGCAATTAAGAAAGTGAACAAAATGAACTTCCAGCTGGATAAGAGGGTTCGGAAAGAAGTTAAGCAGATAAGGTTAGTGTCTCATATCGGTGTTTTGTCTATGTTAACAGTACTTATAGACGTTTCAAACACCACATAAAACGCTTTTAACCAACATTTTGTGGGTAAAGCATTGCTAGCACATCTGACATCTTTTCTTTGACTTTTTGACAAACTATATCACTCTGTTAAAAAATCGTATTTCAACTAAATTTCCATCTATCCATGTGTCGATTATGACTACTACAGGTTTTTGCTTTGCACACGGTAAACATAAAATTGCAAGTTTTTTGAACGTTTTTCAGTTAATTTGGATCTGGCTGAAATGTCTCCTATAATATTTTTAAAGTTTAGAGTTTTACTCCCAATTGTATGACATTTTTAAGATTTCAAAACGCTATCCTGTCCTTGTGTGTCTGTTTGTTTAATAGTTTTGTCTCTGTTTTGTGCGAATATTTTGTGAGAGTGTGTGATGGGATGGGGTGGGCGGGTAGTTGATGTTATTCCCTTTTTTAAATTGTTTAATGATGTTTCTCTAAAGGGATTCCGCTTGGCACTGTCAGTTTTGTTTGTTTGTTTTCTCTGGCCTTTTGCAAATTTGCTGGGCATATTTTTGGGGTCCTGGGTTTAACATTGTTGTCTGGTGCTGACCGAAATCTGCTTCCTTGCATTTTCTCATGAATCATACTTTAATAATATTATAATTTTGAAAAGACTTTGTGAAGAGAGAAGGGAAAACACATTTAAAAAAGAACATATGAGTGGTGCTCTAACAAAATGAGCAGAAAGTCGCGATTAAAGATTTTGAATAAATGGCTCCTAAAGTAATAATATGTTGAAAAGATCAAATTTCGTTTTTTGACGTAAAATGCATTAATGCAATAGTAATAAACTATATCTCACGTTTTGAAGGTCAATTATGCCGGGAAAAGCAATTATTCACGGGTAGTTGATCGTTTTTGCTATCATACACTATAGTAATCAGTAACTTTACAATCGATTTGCGACCATTTTTACTGCCAGATTTTGAGTGGTCTGCCTCGAATTTCGTTCTCTAAATGAAGGTTGTAGGACGAAAGTATGACATATTATATATCATTCAAAAGCTGAGATAATAGAGAATTAAAATATGTCATAAACTCACATTTGAAATTCGCGACATCCTGCTTCTCCAACGATGTAAAGTGCTTTTTATGTTCATAACTTGATATAATAGTCGTATTAAAAGTACATGTGATGAGAAATATGCAGGTAATACGTGTTCAGAGCGGGATACTCCCATATTTCGGTGAATATCAATGGCAACTGCTAGTAGACCCGTTTTTATCGCTACGCTGATACCGAATTAACCCTTTTTCACATCTTCTTCACCCAAATAATCTGAACTAAATTAGCAAACATTCACCAGGAAGACAAATTGGTCACCATGGTGATTCATATAAATAGGCAACTTAAAATGCAATAATTTCCATGACATCATGATCATTTGAACCACACTAAGTTGATAAGAACAATGAAAATCAAACAGAATCAACTGTTTGTCCGATTACACTTAAAATAACTTATGCAACTTTTCAACTTTTCAATATAGAGTCAGTTTATAGTTCTTTTGAGCTACCAAATATTTTGTGCAACGAGTCTTTGTTATTTAATTATTTCCAATTCATCTTCCTATCAATAACAGACGCTTGGTGATGTAAACCACCAAACATTTGACATCAAATAAAATAAGGGCCAAAATTATAGTTCTTTTTGAGCAATGTTGAGCTACCAAATATTTTGTGTAACAAGTCTTTGTTATCTTATAATCTAGTAATATAATTCCAATGCATCTTCTAATCAATAACGGATAATTGGTGGTGTAAATCAACAAATACACCAAACATTATTTGGTGAAAATGTTTGGTGATTTACAACACCAATCATCCGTTATTGATTAGAAGGTACATTGGAATTATATTACTAGATTATAAGATAACAAAGACTTGTTACACAAAATATTTGGTAGCTCAAAAGAACTACAATTTGGCCGTAGGTGTTGGGTATTGATTTTTCATCACCAAACCTCCGTAATTATTAAAAAAATACATTGGAATTATATATATATGTGATGACTCACCCCTAAAAGGGGGACTTTGCGACAGTAACTTTTCAAGAAACAGGTGAATATAGGCAGCAAAACAAAAATAAGAAGAATTTCCAGCAGATTTTCTGTTGTAAAATTTGAACGCTTTGATCAATTTCAACAAGTAAGGTGTCATTTAAAAGCTTTGAAAATGCTGCAACAGATGAAACAAATCAAATTTGATGTCATTTTCAAAGTCCCCCCCTTCGGGGTGAGCCATCACATATATCAGATTATAAGATAACAAAGACTTGTTGCATTTATGTATTTGGTAGCTCGTAAGAATTATAAACTGACCCATACCGTTGCATAACAACTGTAACAAAGCGGTAAATGTTAAATGTAATACTTCACCATGTAATATGTTATACAAAAATGTATACCTACACATTCGTTTTTTACATGTAATAAAGTTACATCACATCCTTAAAACAACATTCTTTGTTGACTAAGGCGTCAATTAAAAGTAAACAAAGACTTTGTATACCGCCATGTAAATATTTCATCGCATTTACATTCAATCCAGTAATCATTTTATATACTATTCACGTACTGTATTCTCAGAAGATGATTTTACTATTTGATATATTTGTATTTGCAAGACGGAAATCGGATTGAAGCTCCCTATGCCCGGTTCCTAAGTCGGTCAATTTTTTAAAGTTCGCTGTCCGTCCTAGTTTAAAAAGGGTTTCTAGATACCAAACTCTTCACACACAATACATTCTGAGAATAAAACTTTCCATATATAAAATAAACTATTCAATTTTTGAATTTGGAGTCAAATGCTGCTGTTTTTATGTTACCGTGGCTGCTGCTGAAAATCCAAATCTGAAATCTTATTTGAAATTCCTTATGAATATTTTATGTTACTTTCTAGCAACATTTTGACAATTTTTGATGATTCGAAAGGAGTCACCTTTTTAAAAAAACAAGAACCGGTTTCTGTAACTAGGACTTATGTATAGATTAAATAGTCTATGTGTGATTTTTGAATTTTATATTTATGTTACAAAAAAGTGTAGTAAACATGAAATTCCGCCAGAGTGAATGTTCCAGTTGAAAAAGGAGACCTGGTAGGACAAGCACTTTGTGACTTTGTCGCAAGTTTTATTACTCTGATTACGATGATTTTATTTACTCTCTTTACTCTCAACACTAAAAATTGTATGATATTCGATCAGTTCAGTCAGAGCTAGTTAACCTACATTATTGAAGAAAAATGTCCGTGTTACGCACGGGTTATGCACTTTTCCAGTGAAGTACTCACACAGCATGTTGATCTTTTTGCACCGAAATGACAAAGTTATAACATTACACTCCAAGCTGTCAGCTACATTCAATCAAGTACTTAAGTGAAGCATACAATCCTCTAAGAGCCACTTGAGATGTCAAGCCACTAAGTTGGCTTACAAGTCGTGACTTTCATATTCAAATCTTCATAGCGCTATATGTGTATTTTAAACTAAGCAATAACAACCCAATTATAACAAACGAGTACAAACAATGTATACATTGATCTGAAATATGAGTTGTGTTGGAAACTACATACATGAAAAGAGTTGGTTATTTATTTGTTTTCTTCAAAATATGATTATGTATTTTAAGTTGCTACTTTTACCAGTCCGGGAAAAAGGCTGAATCAAGATGGCTACGCGAGGGTGAAACAGCGGGGTCTATGGTCAGTGATGGTAGATGTAGCTTTAACAGCCGAATCGTCCCTCTTGAACTCTATATAAATCTTGTAAGAATTTATTCGATCAAGAACGTTAATTTAACAACCAACTAAGAGCCACTTCAGAGGTCTGAAAACTTTCTCTTTAACGATAGGGTGCAAGCAGTGGCTTGTACATTATGTTGCGTACTGAAATCCAGAACTTCGTTCAATTAATTTCCTCTTCCTCTTTCTGGTATTCCCTCTGTTTCTTCACGTACTCATTATTTGACTGTTTAGTCTCCTCTTCACCTTCTGATTTTCTTTCACCTATTTCCTCCTTATCTTTTTCCTTACCTTATACACCTCTATTCTTTCTGGGTTTTTTTCTTTCTGTTTTTCTTCTTGTGATGGTATTCTTTTTACATGTTTTATTTAACCCTTAAAAACTAGCAAGTTTTGAAAATTCCTAATCCTGTGTCTGGTTTTGGTGTAACTTTATCAAACAATAGTCAATTATTGACTACTACTTCAAGTCAACCATCTAATTGACAAGTCCACTGACTAGTTTATTGAATATTGATTAAGATCAATACCTCTATTGTTTAGATCAATAATTGATGTCTGATGGCATTGTACTTCTTTATTGACATCAATAATTCATTTAAAAATCCATCAATCTAATGGGAAATTACCTTCTTGGGATCATGAACACCTTAGCTAAACCAGAAACATGTAGATGTGATTGACTGGCGACTCTAGTCGCCGTTAGTAGGCTAAGAGTACATCTTTCACTAAAATATCTTATAAACTCTCCCAAACTTGATTAGGCATACATACATACAAAAATGTTTAGGGAAGTGTGATTTCTTATCATAATTATTGACAATTATCATTGTTATTTTGATGCTCTCAGTTCTAGTCATTTAAAATAATATATGTTTTGTTTTTAAGGACCTATGCAACGTTGTAAGAAACTCATATTACATGTATGCTCATTATGAGCGCGTGTTTATAATTGTTATCATACATGAATCACGTTTAAAAATTCCTCATTACTACCTCTCCGATAAAGAAAGGACGTAAAATATGAAATCGATCTATTTCTCTTGGAATAATGTGAAAAAAATAGGTATTGGTACGTCCTCGTCCTCTTCAGAATCATCAAAGTCATGCCCATTTTCAATACTTAATTTGTTTTGAGTAATCCAACAAAAAGGTATTTGAAAAAATGAACGAGTCTAATAAATCTACTTACTGCAAACGTTGCTTACAAATGGCTGTGTCTACAACTGCATTTGAGATTTCTGCTCAATTATTTCACCTTAACAATGACTGCACATTGTGTGGAAATATGTGTGATGAAGTTTGACAACGACCTTCGAAACTGCACAGCTCTTGTGTTCTAAGATTTTTCTAAGCTCCCTAATACCGGAAGTGTAATCTTGCAGCATTAGAAATGGCTTCAAAAGAATTAGTGTATTCAGTTTTTATCTCTCGTCAAACCAACATGTCTTCAACCGTAAAAATACGGTAATATTTATAATGTATGTGCTTTGTTTTTAATCTAAAATGTATTATAGTAGAACATTTAGATCGGACTGGTAAGTGTATGTGTCATTTATTAATTAATCAATCAAATAACAGTGTCAGAGCCTGTATAAATGTCTGATAACATTTCTTAACTCTATACATGTTTTGCTACATTAAAATGCTAGTCTTGAAAAAACGTCTTATATATATGAAGTAATTCACCAACAAACGAACCTCTTTTGTCTCGTTGTATTTTATTTATATTTTATTTACTTCTTATATTACTCATGGCTGTTTTTGGTAATTTTGGTAACAGTATCTGTTAACGTAGGTTTTTGAATAAAAAGACAAAACATCTATATAGAAAGCCATTTTGTTCTCAAATGCTTCATTGTGAAATTATTTTAAGACTTACTTCTTGGTTTTTTCCCTTCAGATATATTCATCATCCTAATCTGTGTAAGTTTGTTGGCGGATCAATCGTTGTTCCTGATGTTGCAATACTGACAGAATACTGCCCGAAGGGTGGACTAAATGACGTGCTTCTAAACGACGATGTTCCTCTCAATTGGAGCTTCAGGTAATTGTCTCGTAGAACTTTGTATCGGTTAAGCACTAGTTTATTGCAGTGTCAAATATTTGAAAGCAAAAAGGGTAAATGTTTGCAATAAATCATCAAGTTTTATCATTATTGTGTTTAGAATCCAATACATTTCACACATGGATCCCTCATTCCGGGCCCTCATAACATAGAATATGTAAATGCGCACCTTTACACAATCTGCTTATTATTGCCTTGCCAATTTGCAATTTACCTCTGTTAACTACAGAAAATGTTGCTGTAGTTCACATTCCAGTCATTTATTAATGTTAATTAACTTTTACACAGCTATATCAGCTGAATTTGTTTCACATTTGCCCGCAGATTAGGATTAAGTCCCCTAAATATATATTTTAATAGATAAATACCGTTTTCAAAGATAAGACTTACAATTTTGATGTAAAATATTGTTAACCAACTTGAACTCAGAATGCTTAGATATTAAGGATTAATACAGCTGATACAGAAAATTAATTAACATAAATAAATTAACTTAGCTCACAAGCTCTTCCTACACCACTTGGCATAACATATAAATGAGCCTGAGTAAAAGGAAAGTAGTACTTTCATGCAAATTTGGATATAAATTTGATTTCCATTTTTTCTTGGCAAAATATTTAATCACTAAATAGAAATACAAAGAGTCATGGATATTTTACTAGATATTATACAATGGTACAGGATTATGTAAATTTTTCTTTCTTATACTTCAATCTCATTCAAGTCTTCTTACCTAATATTATTGTTATAAGAATGCACTAGATATCAATGTAAGAAAAGCATTTCTCACCTACTAACCAAGTTGAAATGTTTTGAAAATGCATAACAATGCATTTTATAAGGCGTCTGTACAATATTTTGTTATCCCATTTCTATACTTTTCACAGGAGTTTGCAATCCGTATCATTTATTCTGTATTTACACGAACGAAAACAAAAGCAACAAACCTTGGCTAATTTGCTTTACAATAGCCATAATCTCATGCATTAATTTACAAAGCATTTGAACAGGTCTACTGTCTGCATTGTCAGAGCATAACAACTAGTGAACTTAAGGCCGAACCATAGTCGGCCTCCAAACAAAATTTTTCCTATCAAACATTTGCTCACCAAATATTTGCCATCGAATTTAAAGTATGAACGGGTAACAAAAATTTGGTCCAATGTATATGGCAATTCAATAACATGTGCAACCTAGCGCGAAATTTTATTTGGTCTCAACTCGGTGTTGAAGTTATTTTGCTTGGAGTCACTCGTCATTTTGACGTCACGACCAAATGTTTGGTAGGAAAAAAATTGTTTGGAGGCCGACTATGGTTTGGCCCGTACTCTTGTGAAAATGTCCACCCAATGAATATTGTTTCTGCCCATTATTGACACATTGGTTCTCGCTTACTATCAAACCAGATAACCATGAACACAAGATGATGTGTAGTTCGTGACTGTGAATATATTTCATGACAGTCATTTGACAAACTAAGACGTGTTTTAAATGAAAATTTGAAATGGTAATGATCATCAAACCTATAGAGGATTACAAACAATATTGCAAGACATGGAAGTGTCTATCAAGCGCTAAGCAGTCCAGTCCAACTGCCCATTTAGGAAAGGTTGCCTGATACGGCAGCACCTTTCCCAATATGGCAAGCATGAATACCCACAATGCACTG
>JXSR01S010835.1:101563-115774 GCA_000969725.1 Ophiothrix spiculata
ACCCAAAAATCCCGTCTAACTGCTATGAGAATTCTACTTAAAATCTAGTGAGAAAACAGGACAGGACAGTCACACAGCAAATTTCTCTTGAAAATGTGTACTGGTTATAGTAAAACGCTATTTCATGTCAAAACTGCTTGAAAATGGTAATCAGTCATTTTCTGATATAAAACCATGATGAAAATTTTGAAAATTAAAAACTTGGACACTTTATTTTGATACAAAGTTTAATTAAAAATGCTTCTAGAAACACCCAAAAATGCCGTCTAATTGCACTGTGGAATCCTACTAAAAATCTCATGAAAGACCTCAACTTCACTCCGTTCGTAATGAGGTACCATGATGGTTCATGAATCATTATGTATATACTACGGTCATCCATCATTACTAGTAAGGTGTTGTATATCACTTCAATTTGATTGATGCATATTTCGAAATATTCAAGTACATATAATGTTTTTTATATTAGGCCAACTAAAATTAATAGTTTGTCTCAAAGCTCCCGCGCGCATTAGTTTTATCGCCCGCATTAGTTTCCCTCCAATCCTAAAAATTGATTTTTTTTGCCCTTTTTTATTTTTTTTCACCGAAACTGTGAAAAACAAATGACAACAATGGCTTATTTATTTTATTTTATTCTTAATTCTGGTTTTTTTTTAGTTCTAAAAAGCCATCATGTAAATATATGAGGGGGTACATATGGAACTCTTGTAAAATAGCACTCAGGACTTCTGTCATACACGAAAAAAAAACCGAAAAAAAAGAAGAAAAAAACTTTAAAAAAACCCGCATTTCGCATTAGTTTTTCCAGAGAGGAGAGCTTTGAGACAAACTATTTATTTTATTTAGCCTCATAAAAAATTATTAAACGTGCCGGTTTTCAGCTAGAATTGAGAATTAGAAATGGAAAACACATTAACCTACATTTGGTTAAATGTTTTCATAACTACATAAATATTTTGATACTTAAAGATCAAGTTGCTCTCTATTATTTTTGGAGTGTTGAACTTGGGAGAGAAATTTTGAGCTTCATTTCATAAAGTGCATTTAAATTGAACCATTTCTTCAAATGGTATGGTAAAATTCAGCACTCAGAAACTACTTACTGATAACATTTGATTTTATGTACCATATAAAAGATTTAATTTTTACTTGACATTGTCAACATATAAATTAAAGTAATATTATAAGATTTGGAGTATGGTTAAAGGGTCTGATATTTCGACTTTAGCAAAGTCTTAATCATAGGCGTATGATTAAGACTTTGCTAAAGTCGAAATATCAGACCCCTTAACCATACTCTATTTACTACACAGGCTTTTTTTGTGGATTATTAAGCAGTTTCTAACAGCATTTGCTTTTATTATAAGATTTGGTTCCAAAACTGGTCTTGAGTTAAAAAAACAGTTCATAAGGAATAGTTATGACTAACTTCGGGCATTCATATGCATATTTTTCTCGAAACTTGTTTTTCAAGAAGCACATTCACAACATGGATACATGTACTTTTGTATGTTATTACATGTAGAATTATCCCAACAATTTGCTATAACTTAAATTGTATGCAACCTTTGGTCAAATTATTTTTAAGGTATCGTTATATATCTCAAACAAACCAAGTTACTGAAAAAACAACAGTCATGGGGCACCTTGTTGGAAGGATCTTTAAATAATAAAGTTGACAAAAACTGCATCTACCTTTGTCCATCATTTTATTGAGTATCCATTGTATATAAAAACCCCGATACGCATTGATTGGGCGAAAACTATTCACCGTTGATTATGAATTTAAACACTGTGTGATATATATTTTTCATATTTGTCTACTTTGTTATAATGTTGTGGTGCACTCTTAAGATGTTATTTCAGCTAGTATTAAATGTGATGGCGGTATTATAACACAATGCATGAACCAACGCTCCTAAATGAAATAGTCTTTCGAGCTAGTTTTTGATATTAATGTAAATATATTGATTTGTTTTAAAAAACTGTGAAATGTAACAACAACCGAATAATTGTTCTCCTTCTTGCATTTATCAACCAGCTTTAAAGATCCAGGCCAGCGAAGCTTGTGTGAATGTATTACAAAGAATCGGGGGCTACATCTACGAAACACGGGGTGAATTAGCAGTCAAGGTATTTGAATAATAATTACGACAGGTAGTTTGACTTACTTAAGATGCCGAAGGACCTTTGTTAAAAGCGTTTCATTCAAAAATGTATCTTAAGAATTGGTCATTGCAAAATAATTTTGAGTGCTCCTGCTTCGCCATTAAACTCGAAACATGAAAAGGACAGCACATATATTCCTCCACTTCAAAAGCAATATTGGTCCGCCTGTGTTTAAGCAAAACACAATACCAGTATCATGTAGAGTTCCTTTGTCCGTGTAAATATAACTTGTTCCTCCACGTAATGTAAAGATTTGTTTCATATTCATTTCGGATTAAAGCGCTATTCACCCTTTTTCTTCACGTATTTTAACACTTTGAAAATTTATAAAATGACATTGTTGCCGTTTCCCCGGAATTTTCATTATGATCAATAACTGCAGATTTACCATAAAATAATTCTTTTTATTAATTAAAACACACATATGTTGTTAATCTAAAAAATGTACCTGGACAATTTCAAAGGTAATCTGGGGAACAACTCAAATTCAAGAAAAGTTTTCAGAGAGAAAACAATAGAGACACTCTGTCCTATAGTAATAATCTTGTACGGTGTACCTTACTAATAGAATTTAACAATGTGCCAGGGAACCAACCCGCGTATTAATGCTAGAACAAATGCTTTCATTTCAGGGCAAAGGAATTATGATCACGTACTGGTTGACAGGAAGAACACGGGATTCAAACCACAAACAAAACTCTGTAGATACTATTATTACTGCCACAGGAGTAGAACTGCTAGATAACCACGAGAATTCAAATTCAAAACAAACTGAGTTTCCTGCCAATGGGGAAAACATGTGTCTTCTTGAATTAGACGATGATACAGATTCCAAAAGGAACGTTCAATGCAATGCCAATGGAAAAGAATCGTGTCTTGTAGAACTTGATGATGATACAAATTCAAATAAGAAACTTCAGTTCTCAGCAAATGGAAATGATCCGTGTCTTCTTGTACTGAACGATACAGAACCAAACAGCAAAGATGCTCTTCCAGGTAAGATATTTTATGTGTAATAGACCACTTCCGTATGTCCCATAATGCATCTTGAAAGTACCACATATTTTCAGTTGTGCGCATTGCGCAGAATTTACAATATGGTCGCTCGCGCAATTTGTGGTACTTTCAAGATGCATTATGGGACATACGAAAGTGGTCTATTTCATACATGAATTCCTTGTTCCAAGTTGTGCTCTTTTCCTTATGAACTTTTATCTTATAACTTCAAGTTATTCAAAGTCTAACAGCATTTTCTATTTTTTTTTATATATATAACAAGCTTCAACAAGACACTTCAATGTTTTGCATGAACTATTTCATCAAACCAGACGTGGTTATCGTCAATTTCCGTATAGGCTGAAGTACATGTATCTTGTTTTCCCCCCAAGTATTTTGATTGGAATTATTTTTAACTCTATGAAAACACTTGTTGACACGTGTGTATAATATGAATAATTTGAAATTTAAAAAAAAATTAAGAAAAATCACCACGTTTTTCAAATACAAATAATCCAAATATTTTCAGAATACTCTTTAGGATTAGCTTATCAAAACCAGTTTGCGCAATGTTATCATTCATAGGTTTGTAACAGGTGTCTCAAAAATGGTTACATGTAGAAACATGTTCGAAACTATAGCAGTTGGAGCAATCTAACTTTGCAACTATTATATCACCTCTCTCATGAAATTTTAATACCACAGCATTTTCATTTTTGAGTGATCACGCAATGTTTGATACCTATGGCAGAAAAACAATTATCCATTTATCCAAAAATACAATACAATAGTAAGCATGTTTATATATTGTAATTTTAATGTTCAACCTTGTCCCAATTTTGCACTGATCGTGTGAATCAAGCTTCATTTTAACTTCATTTGGTACAATATTCATAAATAATAATTGAACCCTATAAGAAGAAGGTGAAAATACATGTCAAGGTCGTAATTGGCAGAAATGTTTTTGACAGATTCGCAATTCTTGTGCTTATTACAAAACACCAGCAAAGTTTCATTTCATGAAAATGAAAGGAAATATGAAATAAATATGTATAATTATTTTGAAGACAATCAAGAGAAAATATAGGGGTTACTGATTTTTAAACGCGTTTATCTCAGTTTTTAGTCCTTGACAAACTTTAACGGACCATAACTTGAACTTCTGGAAATCGAGTGAAGCTCTTCGAGGTGTAATTTTATTTTTTATAACATGGTCTATGCAAATATTTAAAAAAGTGAAAATGAAAAGAGGCTGCATTTACGGCTGGTTCGGGATGGGCGGTCACATTTGTACAAAAATATACCCATTCTTGCAAACATCGTTCGAACGTCGTGCGAACCTCATTCTTAAAAGATTCGTATGAATCTTTTGTTCGTACGAAAATTGTGAGCATACCTTAAACTTTGTTATTATCGTATTATTATTTCCAGTTAACTTTTGTTATTGTCGTATTATTATTTCCAGTTAACCTTTGTTATTATCGTATTATTATTATTATTATTATTAATTAACTTTTGCTATTATCGAATTAATATTTTTCAGTTAACTTTGTTATTATCGTATTATTATTTACAGTTAACTTTGCTATTATCGTATAAACATATGGATTATTATCATTATTATTATTTCTAGGGACAATGGGGCCGGAACCAGACACAGTTTCAACGTCATCTCAAACAAATCTAGTGATAGAGAGCACAATATGATTTGCTTATAAACGTCCGTGAAGCCAAGCTCGAGCAAAGAATATTAAACAATCGCATCCAATGTGTCTTTTGCCAGCCAGAGTTCATCAATCTGCAATAAGAGGAAGCTGCATGTCGTGGTCAGTCTAAGTAGACGATTCTATTGGTGTAGAAAAAGTATTAACAGTCGGAGATAACGGTATCTACTGTCCTGATTTTTGAAAGTAATAAGAAGCAATATTTTTCCGTTTTATTTGATTTTATACCATTGAGCAGATATCTCATTAATCAAAAGCAAAATCATCACGGTTTGAATATAGATGAAACACTATCATTGTTCAATTAAAAACATAAAAGATCCTAGAAGTAAGAGTGCCGCTTTCTCACAAATCTTTCTTCGAAATATGTTTAGATGATGGGTATATGTCAATGAAAAAATATGTATCACACCATTTTAATGATGTCAGCCGTCGACATGAATGGTCGCCTCTGATAAGAATCTGTCTCTTCGGAGGAATTAGATTCAGAGAAAAGTTTGCTGGAGCTATCTCACGGAAAGCACAGCCTAAGGTGGGAACTACCATACTATTCTTTGATCAACACCAAAAAGGCGGGCCTTTTCACATCGTGAATTGATACATCTAAGCGCGTGCGTAGCTCAACACAGCACAACGGCAGGAAACGCAGCGCGCGTTGTGCATATGAATCTCGCGTCAGTATCTACGGCGCGCGTGTGAGTGGGATTATGTTTACTTGCGGATGAAGAAAAGCCTCATAATTTTCACCTTTTTAGTGTTGATCAAAGTATAGTATTCAAGGTTGTAAATTATAACATTTGGGGGAAATGATTAAAGGTTAAAGCCCCAGCCTTGTCGTACGATTGAATCCATGGCTAATATTGGTTGCATCTAGTAGTCTTGCATGACTCTAAGGAAAGAAAGAACTAAGTGACATAAGAGACTCTTAGCTTGCCATACTTGATACGTAATGTTGCCTGTTTGCACCAATCATAGACGTCAAATGTTTGATGCAACGAGTCTTTGTTATCTTATTATGTGATATATAATTCCAATGTATCTATTAATGATAGCGGAGGCTTGGTGATAAAACTCAATATACCACACTTGTTCGTGTGTGATGCCTACCATTGGATGGATTACAATACTAAGCCTCCGTTATTAATTAGAAAACACATTTTTAATTAATGTAATAACAAAGACTTGTGGCATCAAATACTTGGTGCTCGTAAGCTATAAAAGTTCGACCCTAAGGGGCTTCTATTATTATAAATGTCACATGCGTGTCAACCTTCCTTGCAATGCATTTATTCACGTGTTGCGTACGATCTAGAAACATGTGCCAACGTAAAGATATTTCAGATTTGCATATGTGCCGTTATGAAAAGTGTGTTTCAAGCAGCTTTTGATGATGTAAAGTGAACTATTGAGGTTACCAGTGGAAAGCTGGACGTCAAGTTGCAATTCTGGAGTCATGAAAACCAGTAAATTGACCAAAAATCGAAATATGCTATTTTTGTGTGTTATTTTTTTGTTTGCTAGTTTAAGACTTACAGTTCAGATCAATTTCGAAAATGTGGTTAGATGATTTTTCATTACGACACATATGCCAATCTAAAAATTGTTTCATGTTGAAATATGTTTCATGATCGTATACAATAAACGTATTTGAATAATTGCATTATGTGTTTACCGGTAGATTTTATAATGCAATAACATCGTAAATTGGTGCTGGTATATTGAAAAAGGTTAATGAAAGCAAATCTTATATAACGTATGAAATTTTTATTCATGATATATTATATCCAAATATGTTCATCACGAAGCCTCCGTTATTATTAGAAAAATACATTGGAATTATATATAAGATTATAAAATAACAAAGACTTGTTGCACCAAATATTTGGTAGACCAAGAAGTATAGTTTGACCCATAAAATGTGCGGAAAGTCGCAAATGAAGATTTGAAATAGACAGTGTCTGAGGTGAATTGGACGAAGAGACAATTTTTGTTGTCTTATGTATATTGCATCAATGCATATTCGTTTAACTGTTTTCTGAAATTTAGAAGTCTAGTATTACTGCAATGTTAAAAATTCAGTACAATCACAGAAATAACCAGAGAAAATCTGTACTTTTTCTGTTTGTTTAAATTTTTCACGCCATTTCCGGTTAAAATATTGAAAAACGGCAGTTTTTCATTCACAGAATAGCTTAACAAGCACTAATTTAGTCTATTAACAAATATTTTCCTTCAATATACTTTTAACATTTATTCTGTAAATCAGAAAAAAAACCACCTAAAATACTGTATTTTTATTTAGGGAAATACAAGCAAAATACAAAAATGGCAGTTTCCCATAATAACAATCCTACATGTTTACATTTGGTAAAAACATATATTTTGAGCTTATTTTGTTCAAAAAAATCAACTTTATTAAAGAGAACTGATTGCTAAAAGTTCACTTTAAGGGCCCTGTCAACACTTCAATTTCAGAAATGGTTTTTGCTCTGTAACTCAGCAACAGATAGTTAAATGCAAATAAAGGTATATATTTCTATGGGTGGATTTAAATACTGAGCATGATGGTCTGGTCATTTTTGAAGCAAAATGTGCAATTTTTGCCCTAAGATAAAAACAGGTTCCAAAAATGATTGTTTGGCCCAAAAATTTACGGGAAAGCTAACTAAACTTTGCTTTAATAACATTGTGAACTATTTTACTTTTTAGAACATAGAAAGCAATATCTAATAACGCTTTTCTCATTTTTAGTTTTTTTCTTAGTTTTTGAGATATTGTCAAAAATTAGTCCAAAAATATCAAAAATCCCACTCCTGCCAACATCTTTGGCAAATCATGACACTTTTTGACCTATTTTTGGCAATATTTCAAACAATAAGATAAAATTCATTTGGGAATGCGTTCCTAGATATTGCTTTTTAAATTTCAGTCCACAAAAAACCTCACCATCATTTTCAGTGGGCAAATCCGCTTCTGGAATTATATACTTCTATTTGAATTTAATTATCCGTTGCTGAGTTACAGAGCAAAAACCATTTCTGAAAACGAAGGGTTGACAGAGCCCTTAACCTGGTTTAAAATATATTATTGAAGAAACTTCAACAATCATGCGATGTCATGTAGTTGTCTAATGTATTGTATAGACGAGTCAGATGCAACAGATATTTTAAAATCTGATCTTGAAAAAGAGCCGTAACAATTAGACGCATGATTTCCTTCCCCTAGTACGTTTTAGACAATTTTAGTCGTCACATTTCACCCTCTAAAATACTATTCAGATTAATTTCAATGTATATTGCGTTATTAAAGCACATGCCGATGGAAATGGCTTAAAATCCTCCTGTCAAGCAAATGTTTGACATTGATGTGTCTGGTTTTGGTATGTAAGGTTGTGCAATAAGTGTGAAAACTCAAGTGCATGGCATGGCAGTCACGTTTACTAGCCAAAAGCGGCGATCTGTGTGACGACCATTTATTGCTGTTTTATTCTGCAGGTTTGGGCACTGTCGAGCATACCACGGTAAATAAGACAACATAACGACTACCATATTTGGCAAGCACGGCTCATTATTCAGTACCTGTTGAGATGGTTTGAATTGAAAATTCATTTTTAACCAAAATTTTACATTTTAATTCATAAAGTTGGAAAAACATTAAATAGCATAATGTGTTGCATAATCAAGTTATTAAGCCCTACTTCAAACCCAGCGATCTACTGAATTAGCGTAATGTGCTATCCAATAAACCACAAGAGCTCCTTATACAAGGGCTTTTATTGGGTTTGATCAACCTTACCCCGAACCCTTACTGATTCCTAAGCCAAATAGCATTAGCATTTAATCGATACACACAATTGCCACAAAATATCAACATTTAAAAAAATTGTGTCCGATCGATCTGATTCGATGGATCGGAATCGGGCTGATTTTAAGGTTATCGGATCTGTATTCTGCCGATCTCACAAATCGAATCAACGAACCCTAGGAAAAGTGCAAAAAGTCAAGTTAATTGCATCTTTTAATACCAACCAGGGTCAACAGACAACATTAAAATACTATAAACATTACATATTTTGCGGCCCAGATATTGCGATGGACCCAAAAAAAAGGTTTGTGGGGTCAATTTTACCAGTTAGGAACAAGGGGCAGCACTAGGGAGGTATGGGGTCATTTTCCCAAATCATAAACCATAATTGCACGTAAAATGACAAAAAAATGTATAATGTATCCAAATTGACAATTTTTGCGCAAATTTCAAGATTTTTAAGCAATCTTTAGGTGATATTTAATAATTTACCGGGTGTTTTTTTTCGCGCTTAGCGCACAACAAAAAATGTCATATTTTCCTCCGATCATTTTTTGTTTTAAAAAGAGCCCCATCTTAAATTGCTGACAGGGCCCTATTCCTTAAATCCGACGCTGATTTTGTCTAGAATTATCTTTTACAACCACTTGATACGTTAATGATTACCGATTTTGCCTTAATATCGGCAATTTGCAACATACAATTAGAGAATCGGATTCGGAATCGGCCGATTTAAAACTAATTACGATCGGGTAGATCGGTCAAACACTAAAAAAATGAACACAAATTGTTGATTAAATAAAGATGATTTAGACTGGGGGAAAGAATAAGGCCTTAAAATCTTCCAATTTTGCCAATAAACAACGAGGCAGTAAATAATATGACGTGCATGGTCTAGATGGCTGCAGTCATCTCTGTTCGTAGTGACCGTTCTTATTAAGTGATGTTTATAAGGTAAGCTAGTAAATGTGGTATGTTGTGTTAGATTTGATTGTTTGTTTGAACAGAGCAGATTGGATAGTTGATGTTTGATAAAAGAGCGTGATTTTAAACTTTTGCATTTAATGAGAAGTAAATATGTCAGGTAATGTCTGTGTATTAAGTTGTGCATGAATGATATAAGCATGAGTATCTGTGACCAAGTAAAGACAAAAAGATAACTTGTTAACGAATACGAACTTTTACTTAAATATTTTGTAGGTCACCGTTAGCAATCCTCCTTAAACATAAACATTAGTTTGCTTTTCCAAAAAAATACTAGAAACACTCTTACCATATACCACTGAAATTCTATAATTGTAAGAACATATTAAAATAAGGCTACGTAAAGCATGCTAAGAACAAGGTGGTGCTTCTTGATTTGGCAAATTTTGTGGTACTGTGGCTAACACTTGCGTTCATTCAGTTGTATAAATTCCAGCAAAACACATCTGCATGAATTACACTCAGATGTGATTAATTTTGGGTATGTACGGCTTATATTAGAATAAAATAAAATAACGAAAGAGTATGGTTGAGTATGGTGTGTCAAGTTTGTAGAAACTTTTCATCAAGGATTTGGGAATGTCTCTGTTTGAATTGTAAGTAAGTATTATTGGTGAAGAGCAGGGTGACAAACTGTAATATTGAGTGAATGAGTGTGTTTAAAGATGGGGTGTCAGTTTTGGACGAAAGGTCATTACACAGAGAAAAATAAGCAAACATCTAGGGGTTGGCGCCACAAGACCGTATCTGTGTTACAGCAATCATAATGACAACAGTTCAAGACCTGATGGTTCTTTAATGAATGATGTAATTAAATCATTCACCTGGAAAGAACAATTAAGTCTCAATGGTACATTCAAGATGTAAGACTTTGAAGAATCATTATGTCTAAAATATTTTATACAAACATACCGTCCTGCAGTGTCCCATAATTCAGTCTACCAAAAGGTCAAATACATGCACAAATTATTGTACTCGTTCAACAATTTGCGGTAGTTGTAAAATTGAAACCAGTGAAATAGGGAAAAGAGATTTAAATTCAAATGATAGATTAAGGATTTTTAAAGTCATTTTGCTCTTTTTTTGTCTGTTTGCTTTTAGATAATATATCTTAAAATACCCGTTTTTGTGTATTAATGTAATAAATGATAACAATAATGTTAACTTGTAATTTCAAGATGCTGTTTACAGTTTACAACTTCAAGCTATGTAGCTCTCTATATAAGTCCAGTATAAATTAATTTGTAAATCCTATAAGTGCTATGAAATACCTCAAATATGTTACACACCAAATAGTTGCTTAATACTATGATTTAATGAAGTTTAAGATTATGTAGAATTGATTATGGGCACCGAATGAATTGCAAGTAACATAAGTTAGCTTTGTATATTAATTGATGAATTGGATAAGATCTTATTAGTGTAAATAAAAAAACATTTTTATACATAAATTTGTACAAAAAGTACTTTTATTAAAAGTTTAACATGTTGAGAAATTACGGACTTTTGGTTCTAATAATCAGGGGCGTCGGAACAGACAACATTCAAAGAACATATTGAATAGTAGCATATTGCATCGAATCAGAAAATTCAACAACTTATCAAATGATCTTGCATAGTATCGTTACACTCATAGTACAAGCCAATACAAATTATTTATCTGCAGGTTCAACTTAACTCAGGCTTGGCTTGACCAGGTTCATACATGTACCACATATTTTGATTCCGACGCCCTTGATTAGCGAGTTTTCGATTACAAACGACGGACGGTTTTATGACGGGGACAGTTTCTATTGACACGCCGAGTCTTCTGCTTATACCTGTTCATTAGGCCATTGGCGCAAGCGAAGATAAATTGAAGTGTCAATTCGACCATCGTAAAACCATCCGTGGTAAGAATCGAATGCTAGCTAATATCTTTGCTTTCTTCAGCTAATAGCGCCAAATTGTAAAGGTGCTGTCAAGAGCCGTTTGTTGAGCAAGATTGAAGTTAGTCTAACACACAAGGTTGCTTATACATATTTATAGCAGTCAGAGACACATAATGGCGCGTTGTCAAAAGACACGGTTAAAGCCGGTGCAGTAATTACGCTTTTGGTATTTTTTTCAATACCTGAATGGTATAAAATAGTTTAGCTGAAGTTTAACAGTTTCTGATAAAAGGGGTAAAAAAAAAGCTACCAATTTAAACCATTGTAAACATTTACCTTTTCTCCAAAATGATGTAATCTTATTATATGATAAATTTGTCGTAAGAATAGATTTAGATACACACTCTGAGTTGTTGCATCGGCATTATAGTGCATGACCTATGAATTCATATGTAAATCGCATAAGGCAATTAGGCTCTTGTGAGTATCTGGGATCAAAATAAATGAGAGTTTTTAAAAGTTTTAAATCATCTGTTTCTTAAGTGTTTGTGTAAACAGTAGTTTGTGTAAACAGTAGTTGTTCGTGTGCCTTTTTTTCTCGCGGTTCTATTGCCGAAATAGAAGCTTGATGTGACTTTTCAAAAAAAAAAAAAATGAAATCCGATCCTAATTTGAATAATTTGTGGCATGGCCCATATGATGAATGTGATTTAAATGGATCGACCCTATGAAAAAATATACGTCCGGCTTTGCCCAGGTCACTTTTCATCTAAATATGTACTGAAGTATTTTTACAAATAAAACAGCAGTTCAGGAAAATTAAAATTTTGGATGAACGGAAAAACGAGCGGTAAAAAACATACAAATACCTCATTCATTGCACGATAATCAGGAAAACTAGATTTTCACACATCAAGGTGGATCAAAAGAAAATTGAACCCAAGTTTAAGATAACATTTCAAATTGTACCTCAATCAATCGCAGTTTGTAAAGGCGTTATTAGGTATATGATATATAAACCATCTCTGAAAGTTTTATATAATTTGCATAAATTAGGTCACAAGATACAGTTCCATGTGTAAATCTTACTTCAAATTGGCTTGTCCATGACGGCTTCTCTCGGTTCTTGTCTTTCTCTCGGTTAATATATATATATCTGTAACTTGCTATGTTTGATTTGCAATGTATTTAACAGTGTATTATATATTTTCAAATTGTATTAAATAGCAAAATTCCATTTTTTCTGGCCACATTTGCACAAAAAGTTGCCAATTGGCGACTTTTGGAGTTGCCAATTGGCAACTTTTATCAGTCAAAATACATTTTGGCTGATCAAATTGTTACTTTTGTGAAAAGCAACTTTGATCAAATTCCTATTTTCTTGCCTTGCCAAAATATTCTCATAAAAGTTGCCAACTTTTTCTGGTATCAAATATTTTGGCAAGAATATTTTAACATTTTATTTTGAGAGTTGCCAATTGGCAACTTTTGTTTTGCCAATTGGCAACTTTTTAGGAAAATTTAGAGATTCGGTGATCCAAATTTTAAAAATTGCAATTTAATATGACTGATGGAAGTGATACATATATCCAAAATTGACTTGAATAATGTACAGTACCTGAACATAACTTTGAATAATGGGTAGGTAATGGTGAAGTTCGAGGGCTTGGTTTATTGTGCTACAGCTCACATGATCGGGTTTTTAATTTGTTTGTTTTTAATTCGTTTATGGTCTGCGTTAGCTACTTTTCAGCAGATTATCTAGATTTGAATACTTACCCGTGTCGATTGGAATTATGGCTCTTTAGTGCTGCAAGAGAATAAAGCGAAGAACTTCCGATGATAAACCAAGACAGAGTATTAAAATGCCTGCAACTCACTAACAGGAAAGCCCGTAACGCAACCTAAAAATGTAAATTCCTTCAAAATTTCAGGAATGGCTTTACAAATATCCCAGATGATACCTTTGCAAACTAAAGCTGAGTCAGGTACAATTTCCATCTGGAAAATGACCTTGAAATTTGGTTCTAAGTGTTTTAAACCACCCTGTACAAAACCATGCCATTTCGTACATCACATTCATACCCGCTTTAAATCACGTGTTTGAAAGACAAACAAAGAATTATTTAGGCTAATCCTCAAAGAGTAAGACTACTATGATTTTGGGGTCTATCGATTTGTGGCACCTAATAACTTTTATGAAAAGAATTGCCGTAAATACAAGCCCAATTTGTACATGGTATACCAAAAGCTTTGAAAACCTGAAATTATATTTACTACAACCTGTGGAACAAGTTCTACTCTGAAAAATATAAGCTAAATTAAGAGAGTTATTTGAAAATTTCAGCATTGTTTAAGTCACTTTAATCTTACTTGGTTCCCTAGCCCCACAGCAGAAATACAATACGATAAAAAGCTGTGTAAATTCGGCAAATTTAACTGAAATAACCGTTTCCATCACTCCACTGCTTCTTCATCAAGATTTTCACAGACGTTTCCTCATTAACTATATAGTGTATCAGGATTTTAAGAATGCAAGTTCATCTGTGTTGGTAGTCATCATAGATCGAAAATTTGACGCTTGATCACAACACATTTTCGATTGAAACTCCAAGCTTCGTCGGGAGACTGGCAACCAAGATTAGAGGTCAGTGACCTTT
>JXSR01S010838.1:27156-37834 GCA_000969725.1 Ophiothrix spiculata
ATATATACAAATGGATCAAATTCACAAGGATCATTTTTGATCCTTTTTTAGGATCATTTTATTTTTATCCTTTTTGATTACAATATCAAAGTTTTATCATAATGTCACATTTGACCTTTTAGTTGACTTTTTTTAGACATTGTTAGATAATTTGTATAGTACATAGTTGCTATATTTAAACAGCCAGTACAAGAAAACCCAAACTCCATGAGCTGACCTTTGCAACTATATACTAGAAAAATTATCTAACAATGTCTAAAAAGACAACAAAAAAGTCAAATGTAACACTATGATTGGGATATAGACATGAAAAGGCTTTTTAGTGATTTGAAAGCATTTTCAGAGATTTGTATGTATTTGTATTTTACAGAACTTAACAGAAGGGAGCTATAATTGGAGTTGGGGTTTTCTTGTTCTGGCGTATTCAATTATCACATGAGTTCTTAACGGTATTCATTACCTACAAATTAAAAGGAATAATTCCCGTAACTAGCGATATGTTATATTATCTTTGGATAGGAATGTTATGGCGTTAATACCAACAACTTTGGCTGAAGATTTGTTTTATGAATACACAAAATGGCAAAGAATATCACAAAATGACGACACTTCAAGCTATTATTAAACTTTTGAATTTACACATGCCAGCCTATCATTACATGTCAAATAATATTGATTAAAATAGACCATGAAGCATTATGAGATGGTAGAAAGTCCTCCATTAAAAACGAAATCATCCAAAGGCAGCATGAAACCATTTCCGGTTTTGAAATTCTATGCTTCAGTCCGTTTTAAAAAAATTCACCGGGTACCAAAGTCGGTATTTCCCTTTGGTTTTTGTGTTGCCTTGAGACACGTTTACTAAAACCACCTATGACGTCACGTAATAAAGATCCCATTTTTAAATTTTAGTGTAGAGTTTTGTTCTGTACCCCATGGTCCCCAAACCCCGCCATAATCAGCTGGATTGTAAGAAGTGTCTCTACCAGGCCAAATTGGATCCACCATGTTTTCGTAGTAAAATTGCAGTCGTTTTAACAACTCTGTCACAATTTCCGGATTTTCTGCCGAGACATCGTTCTCTTCTGTTGGATCATTACTGATGTTAAACAACCATAAATGCTTGTCAAAGGGATCCTCTGATCTGACAGTTCTTAAATCCGATTCTTTTGGTGGAGTCCAGTTCCAGTTATATCCTATCAAATAAAAAACGGACCAATAGGGTTAGGGTTTAGGTTAGGGTATGTTTAGGTCAGGTCATGATTATTCAGTAAGGGTCGGGTCATAGTTAGTGAGTTAGGGTCGGATCATGGTTGAAGTTTTTGATGAGACCTAAAGTATACTTTTTCTAAACAAATGTTCATAACGTTTTAGATTTGTAATATGCAACGTGTTATAATGTACACTCTTAGAAGGCCGGGATCAAATATACGAGTAGTTTTCGGGATCACTTTTGATCCTTTTGCGGATCAATATATACAAATGGATCAAATTCACAAGGATCATTTTTGATCCTTTTTTAGGATCATTTTATTTTTATCCTTTTTGATTACAATATCAAAGTTTTGATCCGTATTTCTGGTTTACTTTGATACGGAAAGGATGAGCTCATATTTGATACCGCGTTTGGATCCAACGTATCTTTTGTTTCATATTTGAGTACAACCCAATATCCACTACACAGCGGGGAATGTATACAATGGTGTAACATATATAAATACGTTTATATCATCACACAGTCCGGCGTGGTCGAGTGGTTAGAGCATAGGTCTCGTAATTACCAGCAGGTATGAGTGCGGCGTGGGTTCAAACCCTGCTAGCGTCACTTCAGTGTGGTGTTTTTTGCAGGTCTTTTTTATAAGAAATATTTGATCCTTTTTCAGATCAAAATTTTTGATACTTTTTTTGGGATCACTTTGATCCTTAAAGGATAAGCTCATATTTGATACCTAAAAAGGATCAAAATTGATCCTTTTTGTCTCATATTTGATACTTTCTTTCTAAGAGTGTAGTTATATCTTAAAGGGTGAGCGCGCCATCCGTATAAACAAATCATTTCATGAACTATAAAGGTGATATCCCCTACACATTAACGTTGCCTTACACTATGACCGAGGGGAGGCCCGAGGAGTAGGGGTGACAGGTGTTTTTGATTGTTTGATTGCGGATCGTTTGCAAGTACTTTCGGCAGTCTTTCTTCATTTGTCATCGTGCTGTCGCTAAAGGTTGTTACCACCCGTCAGAAAAAAATTGCTTTTCCTCCTTTGACGTCGCTAGCTTTCCCTGGTAAAAATCGAGTACTCTCTAAGTTTGTTAGATTAAAAAGTAATATAAATTGATTGTCTTGGAGGACAAATCTAAATTTGGTTTATAAATTGCAATCGATTAGATTAAATTTTTAATCTATTAGATTATGATTTTTAATCTACATTCAGATTTGTTCTCCATTTTAATCTAACGAATTTAGAGAGGTATACAATTCTAGTACAAATTGAGTACAATTCTAGTACAAGATTGGAATGTGCACATTTGGAACATCTTTTGAGTACACTTTAAGTACAATTCTAGTACAAATTGTTTGTTTAAGAATACAAACAATTTGTACTAGAATTGTACTTAAATTGTACTCGAACGATGTTCCAAATGTGCACATTCCAATCTTGTACTAGAATTGTACTCAATTTTCTCCAGGGTTACGTCCAAAATTTCGTGATGTTCGTATTCATCACCTTACAATGCTTACGATAGTTACTATTCATTGTAGTGTGGGTCTATTGTAGTGTAAGTCAGTCTTTAGCACCACAAGTATTATTGAACAATATTTTCGAAAACTATTCAGAAAAAGTTAACACATAAACAGTAACCAACCTGGAGTGCCTGTGAGGATTTTCCAGTCTCCTTTCCTCAGTGCAGCATGAATCGATGTATCAAATGGCGATGTTTTGTCTGTTCTTGTATTTTTGGCAAATAGTGGATCGATGTTGTGAAGGAGCTCAGTGCGGTTAGATTTATTACCGGTACTGTTAAAAATGTAAATCTTGTTAGAATTACAACAACCAATCACAGTGAAACTAACGGTTTTTGATTAACTGTTTAATTATATAAAACATTTTTTTTTCACAGGGACATGTGATTTAGATACCTACAACTCGTCATATGAGTGTACAAAAGTCGCGGGAAAAGTCGTGTCTGCAATGAGGTGACATTTTGCCATCAATTTACATTGCACATAGAGTGTCCAGTCAAGGGTCAGTGGCTCTTAAAATAGTTCAGGGGGTGACCTCTTCACGACCCACTGACATATGGGAGAGAACATTAATTTGAGGGTTGTTTTTTTCGGATTCTTGCGACAACTTATGTGATAAATAAATATACGCTCAGACAGCCTTTGTAGATACGACTTTCTTGCACTAACATGATTCAAATTCCTGTCACAAACAGTTATTATGCTTGCCATCCCGTAAGAGCGCAAATCGTTCAAAAAATCAAAATCGGCCTGTATAAAATGGCCTTCTTATATGGAAGAAACCAATTATGGCATGAATCAGAAACAAGTTACATACTACTCACCTGATAGCATTCCATACGTCTAGCCCGTCCAATTTCAAGTCAGTTATATTCCCTCCAGCCAAAGTCGAGACAAATGTCGGGAACCAGTCACTTACATGAATGAAAGCATTACTGGTAGTTTGTTGAACGTTTGATGGTAAAAGAGGACTATTTATAAATCCAACAGTACGCATGGCGCCTTCCCAAAGCGTATTTTTGGAGCCTCGTAGTGGCCAGTTGTTTCCCATACGAGCGATTGGAGCTCCATTGTCTGTTGCAAGTAAAAGAAAGTCGTCAAGGTAGTTAACGCTCTGGTTATTGCTATAAACCAAACGATAGATTGGACAGTGTAAATAAAAATCCAGAGTGCAAGGCCCAATTGTTTTTATATGTAACCTCTACCCTGGATTTTTGTTTGCATTGTCCAAGAAATTTTTATTTTGACTATAATAAATAGCCACTAATTATACAAATAAAGCATGGAATTGGTTGTTTACCCGGATTAGAACCATTCAAGAATTGTCGGTTCCCACTTATCTAGGTCCGCCTTCCATTGACCATAAAACTGAATGGGAAACACATGTTGCTTGTGGTGTTGTTATCTGTTGCTGGCCTATCCTTTAAGCTGGTTTCAGACTAGCCTGTCGTGCTGTCGCATGACCTTACGACAGACAAAAATTTAAAGTGCGCAAACTCGACCTTGTCGCATCAGAAAATGTTTGCGGCAAGCACGATAAGCCGATATATCGATTACCCTGTCGTGATGGTCGCAACGACACGGTATTTTGAGTTAGAATAAATTCAACTTTTCTTGCGACAGACCATTGCGGCAATATGCAAATGTGTCGTGCTATAGTACGATAACACAAAAATGCAAATGTGTTGTCGTGTGCCGCAACGTCGTGTGCCGACACGACAGCTAGTCTGAAACCACCTTTATGTACAACCCAAGGAAGTTATAACTTCCTTGGTACAACCAGAACAATGAGCATGGCGGACTACTATTCCGACTACACCGTGCAGTCAATCAATGATTAGTGCCGTGTCTAAAGTACGAAAGCCAATACTTTTTAAAGTTAAGCTTGCAATTATTGCCATCAGTTCAATAACTACGCTTAGGTGACTTCGAAATACCGAGGGTTCTCTAGAGCGCAAAACAGAGGCTAATATCTAGCAAGCCTTTAGAATACTTGGCGTAGGAAATTACTCCGTTGAGTTATTAGATTGAATCAGGCATTTTAACCATAACCAACCAGAAGAAAATAAGATGACTGAATTCTCGTAGAGGCCTGTTTCTCTCAGAACATCGACAACGTTGCCAATAGCTTCGTCCATACAGCTGATCATTCCAGCCATTGTTTTTCTGGCTGAGTTTTTGATGATTCCTTGGTATGGTGCTCGGTATTTCTGGTCTACCTCCAGAGGACTGTGAGGTGCTTGTAGTGAAAGAAATAAGAACAGTGGCTGAAAAGAAATGATGGAAACCACAGAGGTCAGAAAATACAGATATATAAGAACAAATGTGTTTCCCGCCTTTGATATTTATTAGGCGGTGCAATGTATTGTAAGTACTGGTAAGCGGGCGGTCCGACATTTGGCACATTACTGGAAGATTTCCGTTATTGAAACGGGTTAAATTATGTAACAGAGTGATTTCATTACAGTATTGGAATATGCTAGGGCTGCCATCGCATGATAATAATGGTTGTCCCCCTAAGGACTCATCATCAAATGCACTAAAAACGCAAAACAAAGTGACTCCTGTCATGGTAATTTCTTTTAAAATCCTTAGTGGCCATAGGTTTTAATAAAAAAAAGTCTGAGGGTAAAGGGGTGGGGTGAGTAAATTTTTACGACGCCATTTAAAACAATCTGCATGGTCTGGACCTTAGGTTTACAGAACATATAGAAACACCATTTAAGAACTTTTACAAGATTTTGATCTATTATTCCGGAAAATCATGCTCTTCAGATCGTAAGAACTTTATGATGATTACGTAATTGACATAATTACGTAATAACTCAGCTGATTTTTATGTTTTTGGTAAAAACGGAAAGAGAAGATCCTATACTATTATTTTCTTTATTACAATTTTCCATTTAAATTTCATGGGGTAGTAATAAACATTACCAACATACTTTGGTAAAACAAGAGTTAAAGGTGCGTACCGTGTCCGGGTCATGTGACCTGATGATATTTTTTGCCCTTTTTTCAAAAATATACGTCGAATAGGTGCCAGCGTAATCCCACGCCACTTGATCGTTATCACGGAAGTCATATCCACTGATGTCGAAGGTTCCTTTCCGGTAATGACTGACATGGCTGTAGTGATCCTCACCATCGGTGTAGTAACCTAAAATCAAATAATACTATGCGATATAATGTAAAGTTGAAAAGCAAAATCTTTTTGCTACTGCTTTATCATTGCTAATTGTGATATTATTTCCCGTCAGAGTAAATTCACCATCGGGGTGATTACGTAATTCCGTTTACTCAACACAATGGTTACCGAACTAATGAAAAGTAATGACAAAGAGAGCGACCAGGAAAACTGTACCATTGTATGGAAAGTTTTATATATAAATATAATTTGGTAAATTCAATTTCTAGTTACGAATCTGAATGAACGAAAAAGTAATTACTTCAGTTTTCGTTTAGTAAGTGATGTTTCGACAATACATGAAAGTTAAATGTCGGTGTAAAAGTAATCAACGAGTAACGACCACTATAATATTACAACGAGAAAGAACGAAATTGCAACAACTGATGCGACGTTGGCTTGCGGATAGTGACGTAGGGTGACGAATGTTGAAATTCAATAGTTCTTATTTTATTTTATTGCATTTCGTCACCTTACGTTGGTCATCGTCATATTGTGAGGCAGTCTTTACTTCATTTTTTTTTGTCTTGCATCAGAACTTGACAATCTCTGAACAAATTTATGTTTTAAATTTAATTACCTAGAAAAGAATCGAACCCACGATTGGTTGGGACACAATCTTCTGTGTAAAATCCAAGATGCCATTTTCCGATAAGATGTGTTGAGTAACCGACTTCTTTCAATTTTTCAGCCATTGTGACTTCACTCAGAGGAAGGCATAATGGTCTGACAGGATCCAGTGCTAAATGCTGCAACCCGTATCGTGTCTGACAAGAGGAAATGAAAAATTTTGATGAAAGTATAAGACAAATATGATAAATTTTCCAAGGCAACCCATGTTTATTCCATTCGGAAACACCGCTGCTTTTTATGAGCCAAAATCATGAAATTGGACCAGATAAAAATCCACCCAAATATTTGATAAAACGTAACTTTTGTTGTTCACAACCGATTGAAATGAAACAAACGGCATATGAACGTTAAATTCATGGACTATAAAATGCAATGTTGATTTACTTTCTGACTTGTCCGTTAAATCTTAGAAAATTAAATGCAAAGATGTAAGGTTTTTTCTGGGACACCCTGTAGTTTTGTTTAGATATCATGCATTTGTATTGCTTGACATACACATATAATATTCAGATGCCCCCCCCCAAAAAAAAAAAAAAAACCATAACAGTTGATGAAATCACAATTTTGGGAAATAAACGTATAACATAATTATATCTTCTATATACCTTATAATAGCACTACTACATGCACATTATTATTTTCTGACAAAGATGGATACCCTGTCAGAAATGCATTTTTACACTATTTCGCACAATAGTATTAAAGCATAGTATAAATTAAGTGCACAATTTTTCCCTACGTTTAATTCGTTTCATTGTATTGCACAGTGTTATGTAAAATGCTGGACAAATATTCCATGAAACTGTTTAGGCAAATAAACAAATACAATATTTCCATTTCTTTGGTGATTTTTCTGCCTTTTCTGCTTCAATAGCTTGCACGTAACCTTATAAACTTCAACCGGAGCCACAAGAGGGACATTGGGCAAGGGATTTCCGAAAAATAAAAAAGACAGAAAAGGGAAGGGAATAAAAAAAGAAAAAGAAAAAGAAGAAAATAATTTTAACAGTGTATTATATGTTTTTAAATTATATAAAATAGCAAAATTCCTTTTTTGTCTGGCCAAATTTGCCACAAACGTTGCCAATTGGCAACTTTTATGATATAAAATACATTTTGGCTGATTAAATTGTTACTTTTGTCAGAAAAGTTGCCAATTGTCAACTTTGGTCAAAATCATGTTTGTTTGTCTTGCCAAAATTTTCTAATAAAAAATTGGCAACTTTTTCTGATATCACATAGTTTTGGCAAGAATATGTAAACATTTTATTTTGAAAGTCGCCTAATGGCAACTTTTTAGCAAAATTCAGATATTAGGCAGTCTAAATTTTAAAAAAAACCCGCAATTTAATATAATTTGAAAATATTTAATACATTGTTTTGTAGAAATGTTTTTAAAAATCGTTATAAATGTTACATTTTATAAAATTGCTGTTGAAAAATTATGATTTTATGAGTCTTCTGTGTGCTTTTGTGACATTATTCTTTTCAGTTTTCAAAAGCAACGTCAACAATATGCGGGTGTACCTTTCTGGCCTCATATGTCTGTTGCCCCTCTTAACGAACCTTGGTATATTAAAAAAGTCGGTTTTATAACAGCACATGTGCCGATGTGAAACAAGTTTCAAAATGGCACATATTTCAAGAACATCGTACGCAACACACGCAGCTAACTTTTTTAGCATACAATCTTCGACCCAAAATTTACCCTATATCATCAGAGAGATTGTATTCACCGTCGAAGTTATGTCATAATCGGATTGACTTCTCCAGCGACCGGTTCAAACTATTCACGTGGCTCATGGTATCAGTTCGTCAAGTGAGTGCAAGAAAGTCGTCTGCAATGGCTTCCCTAAGTTATATTTATTTTATGCCTTGTCACAAGAATGTGAAAAATCCCTCGAAATTTCCCTGTCTTGTGTCAGTGATTCTTGAAATGATTCTTCAGGTGACGGTGACCACTGACCCAAGACTGGATATTATAAACTTAGTGTGCAATCCAAATTTATGACAAATGGCAGCTATTGCAGATACGACTTCCTTGCACTCACATGACGAGTTTGAATTCCCCGCTCTAGATTAACCACTTCAACAACGAATACCAATGTACCTGATATCTTCCAGTCATAAGCTGGCTTCTCGTTGGTGAACACTGCGGCTGCACATAATAGTTGTCTAATATCACTCCCTCTCGTGCCAAAGCATCTTATTGGGCGTCATAACCGCTGACTGATCAGCATTGTAGCCGACATCATTGTAGCCCAAGTCATCTGCAAGAATTATGATTATATGAGGCTGTGTGTCCAATACAGAATAGACATATTTCCAGCAGTGTTGCCATGTAATGAGCAGAATGAAGATAGAAACCGGTGAAAATGTCCGTTTTACACTCATCGCCTTATTTCATGTATAGGCCTACCTGTTAAATATATTCGCGCAAGCTTAAAAAATATACTTAAAAATAACAACAAAATAATAAGGTGACGGTAACTAAATACAATTTGTCAAAATCATATCTTCCTGTGATTGCCCATCGGTGTGTAGTGGCCTGTATAATCAGTATAATGTATGACAGGTCAGGCACATGTCATTTGAATCATTTTAATGACTTGGCGGTTTATATCTTAATTAAAAGTTCATTGTTTCAGCATATTCTTAAATACAGTGTGCCCCCCTACAACTAAAAACAAACCTTACAATCTCTACTTATTAAAGGGACTGACCTTAGTGACCTAGATATTTCCCATTAATTTTACCTGCATATGTTTTTACTTTAATCGACAGAACATGTTTATAGTAATAACCTACAAGTAGTTTTCCATGATTTTGAGGAATATTGGAGAAAATCATGCAATTGTTTACCTACTTTGATTCTTTATGCCGGCGCAAAAAAGTGGTGTGAAAACAGTGTTTCTAGATAGAAAACTTAAAAAGATCTGTTTCTACACTGTGATGGCCAAACAAATTATTTTTGATGAAATTGTTTGTCTTTTAATAATTAAATTATCTCCAAGCGCTTTGTTTAATCTTTTATCTGGTAAATCCATCTGAGGTACAAATTTAGGAATTTTAGTGAAAATCACGGGATAGTCACACCATCATCAAAGAATTATATATTTCAAATTAATTTTCTCTCAAATTGAGCCATTTCCCATTTGTGTGTAAATTTTTGCACTTTTTATTTAAATTTTTTCTATACTTTAAAGCTTTATTTAAAGCATTTCCATACGGTTTTAATTCTAGGTGGAATCTAGGCTAGTCCCTTTAAGTTTCCTGCTTTACTGGAGAGTCAGCAAATACAGTAAAAGTGTCATTCTATAGTCCATGATATGAATTTTAAGATATACCGTTTGTTTATGAAATTGTTTTTTTACTAGAGTGGCCTCTATTCATAGATACAGCACCATGGGTAGCCAATACAACTTTGTGGTTCCTAATTCAAAAGGTCAGGCTTGTTTCACTTTTTATAATACTGCTATTCACCACTGGAACTCTTTGCCAAATGATATCAAAGATACACATAATTTTCAAGTTTTAAAAAATTTAGCTCATCATAATTGTATTGATTCTTGAGCTAGTCTGCTTTGTGTTTTCAGGGGCTGGTCTCCTACTTGTTTTTATTGTGTTTTCTTTTCTCATGCAATGGTGTTCTTACCATGGATTACCACTTGGCATCGTGTTTCATCATGTTTTCTGTTGACCTTTTAAGGACCCCAATGGAATTAAGCTTTTTTAAGCTTTTTGGGCTATCCTTGGTACTCTCTGTATAAATACTTGTGTGCTTTTTATATTTGGGTAATTATCATGAAAATGACCCAACTTTGGCGCTTAGAAATCTTGGAGTCGTTTTTGACCCAGTGTTGAACATGTTTAATGTATATGCAGTCGGGGCCACTCGCCCGATCGAGCGTACTGCTGCATGCAGCGGTACGCTCGATTGGGCGAGTGCCTGTATTGCTGGATAGAGCGTGCCCGCTGCAATAAGCAACATCACCGGTTCCTCTGGTATTCTCTAGTTGTCTTGTGAAATTTTTGTTATGATGCATGACATTTATCGCTATTTGTTATTTACGTTCATTCCCTAAACAACAAAATTGCCTGTGTGGCTTCAAAGA
>JXSR01S010838.1:39164-50691 GCA_000969725.1 Ophiothrix spiculata
GACATTTACAAGGAACGAAAAATATTCAGTGTAGCTTTGAGTGACACGGTGTAGTGAAGCGAAACGTTGACCAAAATGCGTGCTTTTGACATCTCTCCTCATCGAGCGTGAATGCAACGCTGCATTGAGCGTGATCGCTCAAAGAAGCATACACGCTGAATTGAACGAGTGGCCCTGACTGTATGTATACTCTAATATTGCTTTGTGTAAATGTTTTTGAGTACCGAATCAAATCAAATCAAATCAAATCAAGTTATTAATTAAAAACAAAAAGTATGCATTATCAACTGTTGAAGAAACAACTTTAAACGCAGAGATTGGAAGGGTGTTTTTTTTTTGTGAGACATACTGTACGTTATACGGGTATAATTCAACAAAAACATAACAACAACAAGGAAGTATCTCATGTTCACTGTTAAGTTTTTATCTTTTCGCCCGCTTTCCTTGCTGTTTCAGTTATTGATTCACTATATGCAAGTAAATGGAAGACCGGCAGTCTATCATCTATATTCCCGAGAGAAACTTGTAGTCAAATCCAACGTAGCCACATTTCACCGTTCATTAACAAAGCTTTAGAAGTTCTTGTATCTCTCGGAGATTAACCCCTTTCAGACAGACACTTTGGGTACGGTACAACCAGCTAACCACAGCACAGAACGGACGATATTCTAACCATTCTCACCCTACAGTGGTCCAACTTTTTGGATAGAGTGATTAAAGATTGCCCCGGTCAAGGACAACAAAGATGCTTTGATAAAGTCTATCACATTGATTTTGCTCAAAATTCCCTTCAAAAGGAGTGTTGTGGAAAGCTAGAGTAAACTTGATAACAAGTTGCTTGTCTTATGTGGGTAGTCACTTCGAACTTCGCCAATGAATATTTCAGTTCCTCAGGGATCAATCTTAGGCCCTCTTTTATTCTCAGTCTTCATAGACGATTTGAATAATGACATCAAAATGGGGATGAAAATACCCGGGAAAAATGTTCCTTCCAGGCTTAAACTTCAGTTTGGCTGCACAGAGATGAATGACCAGTAGATTTTGGATGTCGCATTTAACAGCAAACTGACTTGACAAAGCATGTTTCGAGCATTGCATGAAGAGCTGTGCAGAACTGGCAGCTATAGGTCCCAACATACGGAAAACAAACAAACAAACAAACAAAACACTAACTGAGTGTCATAATATGGCTTCTTTTCAATATCACTGTGGTAGACATTTAAAATGTAAATGTCACAAACGCAAAACTTATATGAATGTTCTAGCTCTTCGAATGTTTCGTAAATTATCTCATTAAAAGACAACAATTTTAGTTTACAAAAGTTTACAGAATCGCAACCATTGTAATTGACAAAAGATGTTTCGAATTAATCTTACCTCACAAAAGAGACCTGTCATTCAAAGTATGGGTGGGATAAGATCAAAATAATTTTGCTTCTGTTCGTGTACATGTACGGATTGCTAACACTTTTCCTGCATTGACTCCAGAATAGAATCAGTAATGGGTTAACAAGTTTTTCGACAAAATCCATTCATTGCAACACATATGCCCGGGGGGGTAACTGGGTATTCTGACCGGGTAACCACCCGCGTTACCAAAAAGGTGAGACCTGGACAGGTCTCGAGACTTGTAATATAGGGTATCAAAATCGACCTGGTACTCTGCAAGTCTCACATAGGGTATCAAATTTGTCTTTTATGGTATCAAACTTAGAAAGAATTGTTAAATTAATGACAATGGTGCCTTAAATTGCCAAAAACATGTTTCAAATTCCTAGAAACACTTCTTAAAAGTGTTCAAATGGTGTACAATTACATTTTACCAATGGTTTCTTGCAATTATTATTTTGTCAAAATTGCGTTTAGTCTCAGATAAGGTATTCATTTGACAGGTATGGTCTCGGATAGGGTATCCATTCGAACGGATATGGTAGATTTATGGTCTCAGATAGGGTATCATTTCACTCATTTTTGCCAATTTTTGGTCTCACATAGGGTCACCTTTGGAACCTGCGGAACTCGGGTGGTTACCCGGACACAAATATTAGTTACCCCCCCGGGCACATATGGTAGTCAGCTTTTATAGCTGTTTTTCTTATAGCGATAAAAATAGGGTCTATTGACATAATGGAGTCCCCTCCCGGACATATTGTAAAACATTCCTATAAGGTGAAAATTTGGAACAGCATTCTAGTACAATTTAGGTAAAATCAATGTTACAATGTAACAATACAGACATTTGTACTAGAATTGTAATAACAACGTACTAGAGTGATGTTCTAAATTTGCACCTCAGGAATGTTATTACTGTACTCACTTTTTCCAAGGGTGCTAGCCTAAGGTAAAAGCAGAAACATCACGTTGCAGTCTTGTAAGCTATATAAGTAGAATTGCGCCGTTCTTGGAAAAATGACACAACCCTGTACCTCAGTAGAAATGGGTGAAAATCGCGTCACCGTTTTCCAGAGGAGTTTTTAAATTAAGCCTCTTACTAAGATAGCCAAGTTCAGTAAAAGCCAGTAGATGGTGCTCTTCATTTCAAAAAACTGTTTGCCCACTTGTGACATCACAAGTGGTCACTGCACTGCTCATTTTCCCATAGAAAACAATGCAAAAGTTTATACCGGCCATTTTAGCCTAAATGAGCGTCACTTTCATAATTTCTAGTTGAATAGATGTTATTAATTGATCATTTCCAAACACAACCACTCATTTCATTTAGGTACAGGATTTAAAAGGGATACATATTAAAATAAAACATTTTCCGTATAGACTTACACACTTAAGAAGTGTGCTGAATTCTGCAGACTTACCATTGTAAAAATCTGGCCCTTCTCATACGATGTTTTGGCAATTTTGCAAAATCTTCTTTTTGCTGTAAGTTTAAAAGTACTTAACCTAGAAAGTTGGTTGAACCACCATTTTTTACAAATTTTGTCACCTTTAATTTAAATCCACTTTTATGAAAGTATTCCCATTTTCTAAATTTTATGAACATACCTAACTAAGATAGATAGGATTGCATAGAAATGATTTCGTGACATTATATGATTAGTTATGTATAGGCCTATGATTAAAATTATAACTAACTATTGCATATTTATTGAAATACATATTTTAAACCAACAAGTTAATACAGATGTTCATCCAGTTCTCTCATCATTATGTATTTCCCAGTTGTTGCAGGGATTCCCCAACTTACGTCATTGTTCTAATTTTAACACATGCACTCTCTGGTGACCTGGGTCTTTTGACAGGAGTGAATTTATTTTGCTAACTGGGACTTTCCACTACAAATTAGTAACTGGCACCATCAGCTTCGCCATTTTCACTGCATTTTCATTATTTTACAATACAGTGAATTTGGTCGTTTTGCACTTTGAAACTGCGAGAGTATGAAATTCTAGACAGGTAGGTTTTAGTTATATATCTCCAATGAAATACTGTCGCAGCAATTCCCATGCTTGCACGTACATGTTTTTATTGTACTACACATAGCATGCTGGCAGTGATATAGCGAGATATTACCTATATGGTGCTTGTTAAATCTATGTGCCGTTGAATATATTGAAATAAAATGTCTTGAAATAAGATGATTAAGCGAAAAGACGCTATTTCAACTTGATATTTAGAAAAAACTCTACAGCGAAATCCGGGAGCGAAATATTGAGTAGCGTAACAAAATCTCTTCCAGGCTCCACTATTATAGTAAGTTGAGATATTCGCCTTTAAGACTTTTAAGCTGTTTATTATTTGATATATACCTTAAATCAAGTATTATGCCTACACGCTGTTAATAGGAGCATGCAGGGGCAGACAATACTTTTGACATACTGTATATAGGCCTAAATATTAATTCAAATTGGTTTTTTTTTAATTTTACAACAAATATATTAAATATAACACACGTAACAAAATTAAAGCAATTAAGTAGAAATATATTGGTATAAACCCAAACCTTAGTGCCCGTTTAGTATTCTGTACAGTACCTAGCCGCATACTGTATGCTAAAAAGATACAACTCTTCTAAATAAGGGAAAGTGAAAAAATCAACAATATGAAATTCTGACAAAAATTACCTACATTCAGATTTGAATATAATTAGAAGTATCATAGCTGTCTTAAATCATATTAATAGCGGAGGGAATTCCATTCTATTAGTGGAACAAACACAAAAAGAGAATTGAAAAAGATTTTTGGCAGCAAAGACTTTTGACAGCTACATGTAACAACTCACAAAGATTAACCTTGTTCAAACCTACATTTTGGCCAAAAGATTCAGGTAACAATCCATTCATCATTGGGCTATTCCAGAAAAAATTCCCCCCCCCCCCCCCCCATAGAGGAGGAGGTAAACTGTACTCATTCAAAAAGTCTGGAATTCCATCAAGAGTTTTATTAATTTTTCATGGAATTCCAGAGCCATGGGCCAGTTTCTTTGAAAAATGTTGGATTTTTGGTGACTCTGAAGATAATTTTCTGGAAAACAGGGAATTTTGTTTTAAAAACTCCGGAATTCCAAGGCCCGCTGTTGTCCAAAAAATCTGGAATTCCAACATCCTCTATGGGGGGGGGGGGGGCACAAATTATCTGGAATAGCCCATTGTAACATCAAATACAAGTTTATGGACTTTCAGGAATCTCAAATATCAAAATACCAAGTACAGCAGAAGACTTGTGTTTGTATACACACGGACACCTTAGTAGTCTCCTTTATGTTTTTGTTGACTAATTTTATCAAGAGTTACATTAGATCCCATCTAAGAACAACATAATTTAGATATAGACATCTCTCTAAATGTAAACGAGTGAAAATTTCACTCCCCAAAAGAGTGAAACTCTTATAAACCACTCAGAAAGGAGTGGTTTTGTATGTTAAACAGCATATTTCCACTCATAAAGAGTGAAAATCACTCTAAAAAGAGTGAATTTCCAATCGTTTGAAGAGTTAAACGAAGGACAACTCGAAAAAGAATTGTCCTTCGTTTAACTCCTTAAACGAGTGGAAATTCACTCTTTTTAGAGTGATTTTCACTCTTTATGAGTGGAAATATGCTGTTTAACATACAAAACCACTCCTTTCTGAGTGGTTTATAAGAGTTTCACTCTTTTGGGGAGTGAAATTTTCACTCGTTTACATTTAGAGAGTGGTACTGTGCGCATAACAGAACATTTGGAAAGATTCAGAGGAAGCTTCTTGGACACAGATTACTTGAACATGTTTTGAATATCCTGCCCAAGAACATCATGACCATGTTCCTTATGCATACTATATATTGAATGATGCATTTTATAAGCAAATTACAACAAAACAGAAGACTCAGAAGAAATCCCATTATCATGGTTATTTATAAAATCACCAAACAAAGAAAACAAAATAGGGCCCAAGACAGAGCGTTGAGATACAGCAGAAGTTACCAAACTCTAATCAGGCAAAGAATTTAAGAAACCCATAATCTGTCTACTCATTGAGAGGAAACTCTGGATCCAATTTAAAAGTGTGTCTCAAATTCCAAGGAATGGGGATTGGTTATCAAAACGGCTTGTTCAACGTAATGAAAAGCATAGTTGAAAATCAAAACCGACACTGGACGTGGAGATTTACATGTTTACTCAAGCTTAAGCTTACTACTACAATCTTTTAACTGTTGTTGTGCTGCAACATACTTGCAACATTTTAGTACACGGTTCTTACGATGCACATTTTTGTTTTTTCTTAAAATAAACAACAAACAAACAAACAAAACATTTAAAAACCCAAATTATTAATACAGTCTTGAGGGATGACTCCAATCTGTTCCACATATTACTAACGTTCGTTTGTTTAATCAAGATGTATACCACTGATAGTTACAAAGATAAAATTTCAACTGATAAATGTCAGCCTTAATCAAACAAATGTACTTTTAACGTTAAGGGTAAACATTTTCAACTCAAGCCCAACTGCGAAATAGCTATGAGCTGCTATATGAATGGTCACAATACTAACTGAAAACAAGAACAGGATAGCATGGATCAGTGCAAAAACAAAATCACAGGAATGATCAAAATCATTACGAGAAGCTAAAAGTCATTAAGTTAATGTTGGTTCCCAAAAAATCCATGTGAACCCACGTTTCTCTGCATTGTGTTGAGAAGACAATTAGTTGGAGAAACTAGAAACTATAAATGACCAAATAAATGTTAAGGGTAAAATCACTTTCTTCTTCCATGGCATTGGTTGTTTCCTATAAAAATATTGGTACCGAATGAATTGAGGAGTCAAGTGTATCGGGTGTAGTGAAACAAGGTTTGCTATGGAAATTTGCTTACTATCGATTTGTGTGTAGTTGTTTGTCATATTGTTCAGAGTGATATTATGTAGTTCGCGTAAATACTCTCAGCTTTGGTCGTCTTGTTTAATTCTTTTCAGAGCAAAAGACTCCTACGCAAGATGTCTGTTCGAATCCAAGTTGGTGACCCATGTATCTGTTGGAATGACGACACAGACAAATTCAGATGGTATCGTGATTCCAAGAATAAAATATGTGGACAGTTCTGTCTGGAATGTCACATGGAGTGGCTACCAAAACAATATCAGAAGAAACCAGCTGGTATAATTCAAGACGTCACAGATGGGTCCCTTGAGGCAATCCAGAAAGACGCTGAAGCCTTTTTGTCACTGACACCAAGAGATACAGACAGTTTCTTTTGGTTTTTAAGTGAGCCAACTGAAATCAAGGAAAACACTGCATTTCTGATTCAGCCTTCTAGGACCAAAGTTGATCCAAACACTTTTGCAGATGTTCTGAAGCGAGGGGACCACGTCACTTGGCATAGGATGTATGGATTATGGCATCATGCAATAGTGTCTAAAATCAATCCTGAAAAGGCTGAAATAGTTGTTATTGAGTGGACAACAGGAACAGGTCTGCTTGACACCAAGATTTCTGAAAGTACTCTAAAGGTACGAGATGACAACGCATTATTTAATAAGATGTATCGCGTAGATTACCCTGACGAAGTTACCGGTCGGTATGACTCGGAATTGGTTTTAGCCAGGGCAAGATCAAGAGTCGGTGAAACACATTACAGACCATTCATTGACAACTGCGAGCATTTTGCAACTTTTTGTAAAACAGGTTCTGCTAAATCGCACCAACTCGCTTGGATGAAAGCTAAGTTAATAGAATGCGTTGGTGAGAATGTCGCCACTGTAGTCAGATCGTTTGTTAAAGGTGGCTGCCGTGCAGCAACAAAGGTAGTAAAGGCGGTACCAAAATCTGCCAGCGAAGTTATCCCGGCTGAATTGATTGAGGAGATCAGTAATGGTTCCGACGCAATTGGCGCGGGAATTGTGATTGTTTTGGAAACTTACTACGTGATTTGTGACTTGACACAACATTACGCTAAAAGACAAAGTGGAGAAATATCCAGGAATGACTTTCTTGAAGATATGCTCCGACGGGTTGTCGAAGGTCTAGTAACCACTGGGTTTACGATCTCTGGTACAATCGGGACAGAATTTGCCGTCGGTTCTTTTGGAGCGGCGTCTTCAGTAGGACCCGTTGGAGTTCTTTTAGGCGCAATCGCTGGCGGCATAATATGTGGCGCAATCGGTAGAGCCATTGGGACATGGATAGGGTGTTTGATGGGTAAAGTTGCAGCGGTTCCATTCCAAGACGACAGGGCTGTTAATAGCATCAAAGAGTTGAAACGTGGAGACCATATCATTCTTATCGGGTGGTGCCTTCATCCAAGGTGTCACGCTATCCTTATCAAACACGACGGGAAAGACGAAATCATAGTCATACGAAACACATATGAAGATGGTGTAAAGGAGGAGTGTCTCAAGTTTAATCAAGTTCTATACAAAGTACACTATGACGCTGAGACGTGTCTTGATGCGGACAGCGTGATCCGCAATGCGTGGGCTAAACTCGGTCACTATAAATACAACCTGGTAATGTATAATTGTAAGACATTTTCGGTGGAATGTAAGACGTCTACGCCAGTTGCAGATATCGAACATGATTTTAAAGGGATTGCGCTGGGTGGGGATAATTTTGACCTATCGAGCGATAACGATACAATTTCTGAAGATCCCCGAACCCCGACAAACTAAATCTTAGGCCTTTGCATGACATTTGACTGTTGATTTCGAAAGGGATTCTTGTTTAGTTTAGTTTTCAAATACACAAAATATCGAGAAGAAGATCAAAATCCTAAATTTGAACTGAACCTTTAATGGACTTTTCAAAACATAATAAGGTCTACACGGGGCTCTTAATCTTTTACACTGCCTCTGATTCAACTTTGGTTTTGGAGAGGTGTGCAGCCCTATATCTGAAACCCTGGTCTAGAGAACGGAAGATTGGCTCTGAAAAGAGGTCTACAGAACTGAAGTGAACCAAAATTTGAGTTCTGGAAGCAATCTATATGATATGACCTAAATTTTGCTTGAAATGGGTGTCTTGGGGACTAAAGGTACCATTACGACGGTCTTACAACTGGCTACGAATTCGCAAACATAAACTGACATAAAAAAAATGTTTCGTACGAACTTCTTTTTTCACAACAGTCGCCATTAAATGTTCGTACAAAATGGTCAAACAATCGTCATTACGCTATTCGTAGCTGGTTGTTCGAAGTACACGTTGTAGAAGCGATTACGTAACAGTAACCGAGTTTTTTTAAAAAAAAAAGCTAGCGGCGATTATATAAGACTTCTTCGGCGATTTTTTTTTGCGGGGAATTCAAATTGATTCAAGAAGCCACGTGTGAACAGTTTGGACCGCATGCTGGGAAACTGGCCTGAATATGATAACACATGATCATTGATCACTTCTGTAACAAAAATAATTGTGACCATGAGATGACTTTACAGAAGTTGGCATCTATATGATACTGTTTACTTGATATTGGACTTACAGTGGACTTGTAAATAACCCTTATTGCCAAGAGATGGACAGATAGATAAAAGCCGACACTGCAAGAAAGTTGGGCAATTTTGGGGTGATTTCGCCCAACGTTGATGAAGTATACCAGGGATGAGTGTAAAAATTACGGAAAATTCACAAAATATGCTATTTATGGCATAAACACTGTACAAGTGAAAGAAAATTGCAGAATTCTGCAAAAATGCAAAAAATTACATCCCTGGTATACAACCCTACCAACGTTGGGCAAAACATAAATAACACTGTTGAGCACACATCCCTGCCCTAATGTTGGGCAAAACTATTTAAACGGAAACGCGAGTCCCGGCTATGGGGTAAAAGCGATACAACATAATTTGGCAAAAGTGTCTGATCTACGGTTCTTTTTTACTTTGCCCAACAGTTGGTAGAGATGTATATTTGCCCAACTTTCTTGTGGACTTCATTTTTGTCAGAAACTATTCATACATTTTATTTTATATACATTTATGTACATCATTCTTTTATATCAAAATACCGTATTGTATTCTTTACTTACAAATATACTGAGGAATAAGTTAAATATTTCTTGAAACATATCCAATTTACTCACGTTTTGGAGCTATGACGTTTCGAGACTCTGGTCTCGAAACGTCATAGCTCCAAAACGTGAGTAAATTGGATATGTTTCAAGAAATATTTTACTTATTCTACTTCAACTATCCTGATGAACATTTTCAAGACAGATATACTGAGGATGCATGGTCTGTATTGTGCTATCTGGCGGTGCATCTGTGTAGCTATTACCAAATAACAAGTTGTTATCTAATATTAATTTGTTTGTGTTCTTGATAAACACATTTGATAACAGTGTGAAAGTCAATAAATATGATAGCACAAATATTTGCAACCTTCACTAAAGTGACCTGTTTTCAGGTACAAAACATAGGCGTCATACAGCATGCTTTTAAAGTAAAATCCGCGTCATAAGTTCTTACCCATGATTTCGACACGCCTGCAGATGAAATAAGTGAACGTTTTTCTATTAATTTTTGGCACACCAACCAAGTCTCATCGATTTGTAATCAGAATGTGTCAAGTTCTTTAACATGCGATACCGATTTGCAAAGAACGAGTGATTTTAAAAATTTACCTCTAAATTCATTTGTTGTAAATTGATCAATTACACATAGATAATCATCATCAGTACAAATGAGTACAGGGCCAGTGGTAACTGTTAATACGGTAACCAACGGGTCAGTAAGGCCTTGTATCCATTGGCTGTACCCATATTCCGTGTGCACTTGTCTCGTTTTCTATTGTTAGTAATTGTGCGGCGCAACACAGACAATAAACTTAGTTCTGCTATAGTGATCATATCAGTGGCCTGTGTACGGCAGATATTCCAATTACCTGGTGCTCGACCAAGTATGAACATGTTGAATGTTGGTGCTGCCAGGTCATAGGAATCATCTGCCGTACATAGGCCACTGATATGATCACTAAGCAGAACGAAGTTTATTGTCTGTGTTGCGCCGCACAATTACTAACAATAGAAAACGAGACAAGTGCACACGGAATATGGGTACAGCCAATGGATGTATACAGGGCCTAATGCTACCGTGTACCGTCAGTGTGAATTGAATAGCCCGCGCTGTGGAGCGAATCCTTGTGTTATTGATTCCGGCTACTCACGGTAGGCAGTCATGGTGTTTGTGGTTTTACCCTCAGTGTGTCGTTCAGGAACTTACAACAATTGAATTCAGGGGTAAATTTTTAAAATCATCCGTTATTTGCAAATCGGTATCGCATGTTAAAGAACCTGATACATTCTGACTACAAATTGATGAGACTTTGTTGGTGTGCCGAAAATTACCACAAAAACGTTCATTTAATTCATCTGCAGGAGTGTCGAAATCATGGGTAAGAACTTATGATGGGGAGTTTAGTTCATTGTTTCAGAAAAGGTCATACATGTGATCATGAATGCCCTTTAAGATGAATAATGTTAAGCATATGATTGAAGTCACACATTTTAATAATTGATAATAAGTATTTTCATATTCATGTATTTTCAAATGATTAAAGAATCTAAGTCCGATTGTTTAAAATTTAGTTCAATGTTATATGAAAGAAACCACTCAAGAGATCTTTGTTTCAGATTTTAGTTGAATCGGTCAAACCATTTTGATTTTATGGGCAATTTTGTATCTGAAGAGCCGCCCATATGTTACTGCGTAAAATTAATTATGGTTACAATAATTAATCACATTTTCATATATATCTCCAAGACCAAAATGGAACATACCTCAGCCGTCAAATTTCACATGGGTTATGAGAAAAATATGAGCAACATTTTGGTACCAAAATCTCAAAAAGTTTGAAAAAAGTTGAGGCAATCGGCCTATGGTCCTTTAAGGGCAATTGTAATCCTTGGTATCTGTTTATATGATTCAAGATGACACACTTGTCATTTGTAAAATGATCTTCAGTTGTCTTGTGGATCATTTTGACATATAATATAATATAAAAGCTGTATCCAAATTTCAAGATCTCATTTCATTTTATGTAACATAAAAAATATGTTTGAGTACATTTTGCCCAGTGATTATTTGCCTATTGCATATTCA